>JABSTQ010005503.1:0-73607 GCA_013358835.2 Ixodes persulcatus
CCACGGGCAAAATGTTGGACAGATCTGTGTTGTTACCTAATAATTTGTTATGTTACCAAAAAAACAATGTTACTAAAACACTCAGCTGGGAAACTCACCCTTGGAACCTAGATCGCTGCTGTCCACCGAGACCAAACTAAATACGATAACAGCGCCACCCTTTAGTGACGAGTCAAAAACATGCAAGTTGTTTTATATAGCTACTGCAAGATGGCCCTGCGAGATGGCGCCAGCTAGAGTTTCTGTATACACCCTTTCTACGTGTGCGCCGCCATCTTCAATTCTGGAACTTCCGGTATGCGTGAAAACATCGCTTTCTTCTCGCCTCGTCAGTAGAACGTGTTAACATTTTAATTGCAACCGTCAGTCGTTCTTGTTTTGACCCTTCTACACTTCTTTACTTGTTCGGGGTTGTAATCTCTTGCTTTTTTTTTAAACGCATACCGGATATGGGGACAACGTGGCTGAGTGCGAGGCTAAACGAAAAAGGTGTATAGGCTCCCTATGGGAGCCAGGGTTGCGCGTCTGTTTTCTATGTGCCGCCGCGCCGCTATTCGCCGAGATCCGATCACGTGAGGAGCAGACTCAAATGCCGGGCAGGGAAGTAGACGTTGCACGCAACCCGGCATACATTCCCCTGCTTTTGAGTGTGCCGTGCTGCTATTCGCCCAATTCAGTCACGTGAGGAGCAGGCTCCAAATTTCGTGCAAGAAAGACAACGCTACAGGGATGAACGCGCAAGTCTGGCTCGCGTAGAGAGCCTATATATACGGGAACTCTAGTGCCACCGGCCCTTCCGTGACTCGACGGAACCAGTAAGAGCAGCCATGCAGTTCAGTGGCCACTGCGGGGGAAATGGCGGCGTTGCGATCACGTTTAGTTCAGTTCTCAAGTAGGGATCAAAGCCACCTTTTCAAAGGAGGCTGTTATAGCTGTTTCCCCACTGAGTGTTCTAGTCACGTTCCCAAAAACTAATCATTTCTTCCTAACAAAAGCTGGCGTATGTAGATTTTTCATTGAGAAAAAGTTAACCTCAGGGGACTCGGTCCCCCCACTCTCAAATCTGCCCATAATGCATGTGCCAAGAAACTGAGGGAGAAGAGTGGAAGAGAGCTTGCGGGGACGTCAGGACACCCGAGCTCTGGTTGGAATGATTAGCGGGTAGACCTAAGGCTAGATGCCTGTCTTCACTGGGCATTCGAATGCGAGGGCCAAATGCTGGACGCCGGTGTTCTGCATTTTAACGTGTTCGACGAGCGCAGCAGAAACAAAGGCTGCCTTTATCTCCACTGCACTCGTTGAACGCGTTTGAATACAAACGCCGAACACCGGCATTCTGCATGTGCAGTACAGACAAAGGCAGTTAGCTTTAGGTCTAGCCACTAATCATTCCAATCAGAGCTCTGCGTTCTGACGTCCCTGCACTCTCGTCTCCTCCTCTCATTCAATTTCTCGGCACATAAAGTTCCGGAAGTTTAACAACACTGGCTAGTGAAAAATCCAACAGACAGCATATCCACAAAAAAAAGAAAAGGAGCTTCCTTTGGCATTTTCTAAAGGTGTTCTAAATTGTGCAGCATTCATAGGATCTTTTCGCACTCGACCCGTCGCCCGGAGTCCACTTCAGGAATCCTCGCCAGACGGCCGTCCATTCGGAGGACTGCCCACACGATTTCGCAGGTCCCCCGAAGATGGGAGACGCGCGGAGGAGTGCGAGGGTAGGCCAGCAGGGTGGGCATACTCTCCCTGTCATGATATGAAACAAGCACTCTTGAAGCCAGACAACTGCAGACGGAACGTCTGCACGTCCGCAGCTTACGCCTTCTTGGGGGAGGGAAACCAGTGGCTCCCACCACAGACACTCACTTTTTCTCTAACAACCTTATTGAGACTTCTTCAATACAGGCGTCAAATAAAGCGCACTCCAACTCGAGTTACTCTGTTCAGAGCTCAGGGAGCCGCTACTGAATGCCCCCATCACCACCACCACAGGGTAGGTCACGTAAAATTAAGTCCATGAACTGCTGCTGCCGCTTCAAACACCTCCGAGTTGTCCGAGCTGCTGGTCGGTTTCAGGTCGTACCCAAACCCAGCAACGCGTGTCACTGTGGAGGGGGGAATAACTCACCAGCAGCCCAAAAACTATACGAGAAACTTGCCCCGTGTTAGGGGGCCTTATAGCAAGTTATCTTCCAGAGTGCAAAGCACCCGCTGAGTGCCGCACGGACAACTGCCCTCAAACTAACTGCAGCCTGATGCTGTCGCCATCTGCATTGTAGTAAGACTGCAGACATCAAACCGAAACTAGCGCTCCGCTGTTCGGCATGACGGGCAGGAATGAGATTCTGAGTCGCTGTAACGTGTAGTCTACATCTATGATGACTTCAAACAGCTCGGCTGTAAAAGATATTTACAGATGGCATAAGTTCCTGTAACCAGCTCAGTACAAAACAGCTGTAACTTTTCGTTGAACGATACACTGAAAAAAAAACTGATTGCGCAAAAGCTTGATTAGACCAAACGCAAGAAATATGAAGGCTAGGTACGCCTTGCGGAACAGAAGGATGCCCGCACGACGCTTTCTCTGAAGCGTGCTCCTTCTGTCCAAACAGCCCGAGCTAATTTCAGGGTTAGAATATTGGTCGCCTGTTTCATGCTGTTTTGGATGGCTGTGGACTTGGTGGCGGGCTCAGTCTCGTCGTAAAGCAGTACTCGGTTTTGTTGACTGATACTGCCATTTTGTTTGACACAGGTCTCAAATAAACCACAGGTAGATTAGCACTGTATCATGTGGTATGTACACTCTATTTTTTAGAAATGCTAAAGGGGCCAAATTCTAAAGCAGCCAGGACACGAAAGGTTCACAAGTTAGATTGTTTGTTATATAAAGCTGCTATAGGTTATCTGACAAAGACACAAAGTTTCAGGATTTTCAAGGCTCTAATAAATACGAAAATTAATTTTGAATGTTTGAAATTTGCAAGTGGTGACCCGGTAACCCTTAAACAACTCTGACGTAGTCTGCCTACTGTAATGACAGCAGCTCATCCATAAAGCATGCGACTCTGATGAAGCAGTTGAATGCTCTCTCTTTTGCGGTTCCCTACCCACGTTCGCCGTGTATCGCTTGCCAGCTATTCTGGCTCCCTACTTGTCTCCGTCGTCTCCTGCCGAAACTGACGCCAATTTCAAAGAACCAAGCAATGCCGATAACCCAACTGATCGAAACTTCGGAGGGAAGTGGGGGCAAGGGAGCACGTTGGAACGGTGGAAGCCCGAGCGCCTGGGGATCCACGTCTGTAAGTGCATGCAAGGGACCTATCTATGTGTCGCACCGCCTCACTGCCAGCTACTGCTAGCAACACTGGAGGGACCAGGCACAGGTCGTCACAGGCACTTGCAAACATGGCGGCCTCGCTGGATGGGCGGGTATGATCCGAGGTTCTTGCAACTAAATCGAATTCATTTGCATAACTGAAGAAACAGATTCAGCAGCAATATAGCAACAGGCAATGTATTTCAGTGGTACAGTTCTCAGATTTTATTATCTCTGTGTCCTGACCCCTTTAACACTGGTTCAGCTACATCAGCCGCATTGGAACCTACCCCACCCTCACCATAGTAGGTGACGGGTTGAGAATGTCTCCTCTCCAGCGTTCGCTCTGCTAAAGTGGAAAGAAATGGGAGGGGCTTCCACTTTGTTGTTGACCTGTCACCGACTATATCGCATTGGAGACGTCTGCCCTGGCTTTTATGTGTGTCATGCACAAGGCCACTAATCTTGACGGCATTTTTCTAGATTGCACTGCTGTCTCCGCAAATGCGGCCATCCATTTCAATAAGCGGCGACGTGCAACACTGTCAAAGCTCGCTAGCTGTAGGGCACGTTTCATTCTTGATTATCGTCACTTGTCCAGAAAGCTCTGCGACACTTGTTGCGAATGCAAACCACTACCCTCGAAAATCAAGAGAATTTTTAAGACGTGCAGGACTGCGGAGAGGCAGTGCAACTTGCTTTGATCAGAATCGTGGTGCAATCAACAAGAGCCTGTTCGGCTCCTCGTCAAGTGACAGCATAGTGACTCGTGCCCCCAAACACTTGGATGCCCATCAAGCACAGATGTCCTGGACGCGTTCTGTTGGAGAACTTTTGCAAGTGTAATGCACGTTTAACGTAATTCTAGGGCTACCTTTGCTGCTTGTAGTGCTACCGGAGTTGGAATGAAATTCCATGTCCAGCATTGAGTCTCTGCCATTGTGTTTGCCAAGCTGAAAAACTCTGCTTGTGTGTTAGCAGCCAATCGAACTCTGCGAAAAAACAGCCTGTCTTTGAGACAAGGGTGCCACTTCCTTGTTTTGAATGTGGTTCAGCTCTATGACCAAGAGTGCCCGCCAGGGTCACGGGCCTGCGCCCATAGCTTTATTCCCCTCCAACTTTTTACTGAAAAGGGGTGTAGACCTATATTCAGGATTTTGAACAATTTGATTTGGTCCTTAGTTGTGCAGTCACTCAGGCCCGGAAATATAGGCCCTATAAATGTTGGGATGGGCAGGCAACAAAAACCTAAAACAGGCACTTTAAAAATCACTTTGATCCGTTTACTTCGCTCACCTTCTGTGATGCGACGCGCCATCACATTCTGCTCCGTTTTACCTTGTGTTGTACCGCAGCCGACTAAACGAGCCACCGGAGCCAATCCAACTCTTTGTCGCTGCCAGATGACACTGTGCTCCGCGTACCGTTGCGCCCAACGGAAAGGCCAGATGACGCACCCTTGGCACTGGATTGGCTCCGATGGCTCGCAGCATTCAGAGTAAAGTGCAGTATTGCATTTTGTACCGTGACAAAATGTAATACTGAAGCAAGCATACAGTTGGTGACAGGTTAACAACTGAGCAACAAAAAAATTCATTTTAGCCTGCCATTTGATCACTTCCTCTCATTTACTTGACGTCAAGGCCTCTTCAATATGGCGACAGGGTGGTGCCGAATTCTCGCAGCAGTTTTCCTGCTTTGAAGCCAGCTGGGTTTCATGCAAGGTTGTGCCAGTGTTCACTCTCGTTTGCGGTGGTCTCTGTTCAACAATGTGAGAATTTGGCAGTCGCATTGCCATGCAAGTGATCAGTCTGTGCGTTTGCCCCTGGCAGTTAAGCTTGGGTGGAACGGCATCTGATGCCGCCTGCTTCTCTCCTAGCCCCTAACATTGTCGAAGGGACACTCAAAGTCCCTTATTTTGTTTTTGATATAAATAAAACAATGCAGTGGGTTGTCCTATACCCTCTAAAAATATTGCAATGTAAAAAGATATTTTCCTATGCGCACATGCGCCTTTTTAAAGTTTGTGGTCTTTTCTCCCAACCAAGATCTCCTCACTTTCGATTTTGCGACGACTTAATGGACCACACAATTTAGAGACTTCGCAAGCCCCATTTTTGTAACATTGAATGACGCCATTTGCGAGACGCAATTGGAGGCTATGAAGAACTTGCTCCTTTGGATAAATAGGACCCCAAAAGTGTGACTGACATGTTCAAGTTGTGTCCTCACTCTTTACCCTTGCTCGGCAGCAGCGGAGAAAACCAATTTCTAGAGAGGACAAAAAGGCATGGAGTTCACTGCTTGCCCCTTGACGTCGCCCAGTTCTGTGAGAGCTTAAAATTTGGTTTCGGAAATGGCTTTTTTTTTTTCTTTGCAAATATACTTCCCAAGTTTTACATTTTGAGGGTCATGTCTAGGCATCATTTTTATTTGCCTAGGAGAATAACAAAATGGTCAATTTTGAGCTGTCGCACAAACAAATCAAGCTCGTATCAGCTAACTGTGCAGTGGCCACTGCAAGTCGACGTGAAAGGTTTGTGGTCACCAGCATGAAAGAGGTATGCCGCGTGAGAAGTGCTCTAGTAACTCACCACTACCGAGCTGCTATGCCAGATGCACTCAGCAGACCCCACCAACTCTGCCACCCCTACGCTGACAGCGCGATAGAGGCCATGTGGTTGGTGGGTTAAGCTTTTATTGCCTCATGTCCTCTCTGCACATCTGTACAAGCAAAGGGCATATTAGGCAATGCAAGACTGACTGTCGGCTGGATCTCCGAGTATGTAGCTTCCAGTGCCCTGTCAGCTAAGGGGCGAATGAAGTCCAAAGTTGGTATATAAAAGCCATCTACTGTCCCACTCTCAGGCATGCCACCCTTGACCAGTCCAGTCGTTGAGCTTTAAGCCAGGTTAAGCAATGATTGCCTTGTGCCACCACGCATGAAGGTGTCGGTCACGGAACAAAGCCGCATTGGTGTCTACCCGCACCTTTGAAAAAATTGGTCCTGCCATAACCCACACCTCGTCGAGGTAGAAAACTTTCAGGCCCTTTATTTGCTGTGTTGAACAGTCGGGGACAAAAGTCTCCAGGACGCGCGAGCTGCGACTGAAACGCATTGCTCTGCCATCTGCCGGCGGGTCGTATGGTTTCGAGATAACACAAAAGCGCATGCCGTCCTACTGTGCCTGCAAACATGTGTGTTTTCCCGCTTTTCTGCGGCTCGGCCCCTAACTCGGAATCGGGCGCGTGGTACCGCCTCGGAGATAGCGCTTGCGACTGACGAGCATCTGCAACAGATTCCGAAACTGGAGATACCGCCTGCGGCATTGCACCGCATTTCGCTGTGTCAGTGCACCTTGCTTTATAACCAGTTGAGTGTATCGCTCATTTGAGCTGCCGTGACTCCTTTCTTTATAGGCGCCATGTCAGTAAGCGCTACCTCCGAGGCGGTACCATGCGCCCGATTCCGAGTTAGGGGCCGCGACGCAGAAGAGTGGGAAAACGCACATGTTTGCAGGCACAGTAGGACGCGCATGCGCTTTTGTGTGATCTCGAAACCAGGCAACCCGCCGGCAGGTGGCAGAGCAATGCGTTTCAGTCGCAGCTCACGCGTCCTGGGGACTTTTGTCCCCGACTGTACATTCTCCAAAAGGTAGCTCTGTTGAAACGGGACGATCTTGACCCCCTCAATCTGAAGCGAGGCCCCTTTGCGGCCATTCAGCATCGTGTACTCATTCATAGATGTTGCTTTTTTCAACAAAATGTCTGTTGCGACAGCTGGAGCTAGTGAAAAAGCGGACACCATAACTCTTCCCAAGCACTCTGTTCTTCCTCAAGAGCGGCTAGTTGATCCAGGAACAGTGCAATGGTGCTTGGTGGTCTGTGATCACAGACCACCGGTCATAGCCCCACCAACGGCACTGACGTCACTCAGGTGACAAGCATTTCACTCGCATGACGTGGCTCCAAGCCATACTTACTGTGGCTGGCGACAACCCATAAAGGGCATGCACTGGCCCTCTGACCCACGCGGAGTGCAGCGCAGGAAGTGGAACGGCATCGGTGACCCAGTCGCTACAGTTACACAGAACTCGTAATGTTTCACTGCTGTCTCGGCAAAGGTGCAGGCCTGCTCTTTGATGCACGTAGGTAGAAGCCATCAGCCGCAAGCATCGGACACCTGGGGTGGAAAATTTACACCAAACAAAACAACAACCATGAGAAGAGTGGGCGAGCCGGTGAATTGCAAAAGCATAAAAAGCAGGCACATATAGAAGTATTTCTGTTGCCTCGTCTCATGCTCAAGCATTATTTAGGATAATATACATCAATAATGCCTGTCTCGCAGTGGCGTTCTGATCAAAATGTAGCAGAAAATACAACCAGTGGCAGACCAAAAGAGAACTAGAACAGTGAGGCATACTTATTTGTTGACATTTTATCCTGCACATTATGGAAGAATACAACTCTTCGCGATCAATCTGTAGCAGAACCGCTTAGCAGTTCTGCTGCAGGTGTGAATGTGCCGCGAGGCAGAATACAGTATTGGTGCAGAAAACGCCATCCCTAAATAAGTAGGCCAACTAGATGAACAGTAAGTAACATTATTACCCGCCACAAATTAGACGCGCTGGAAGGTCCAGTTGCGTCGTCTGATCTGTTTGTAAAGCGTTCTGTCTTTGGACAGAACGCTTTTGTGACTGCTGGAGCTCGCCAAAAGCTGACATTCTCCTCAACGCGCTTGGTCCTTCTATAAGTGCAATTACTGAATGCAAATGCGGCGCCGGCGGCACCCTGAGCCACATGCAGTGCTGCACATCTCAAATTCTCAAACCTTCGCATTTGAAACTCTGGACAGCTCTGCCGAGAACGACGTGGGAAATACCCTGCTGCCTTCTAGTTCGAATGGGCAGCCACGCGCTATCAAATTCGACCACAGCGGTGTCGAATCGACGATCGAACGCCACCAGTAGGTAAAATCCACTCACCGTTTATGTTCCGAACAAGCGTCCCACGGGCCTCGACGTGTCGAGACGGGGCCCGCTAGCTTGCATGAATGAACTGTGGTCTTCACTGCCGACGCTCGCTCCCAAGCATTGAATACCACGAACAACTCCATGATTATTACACTCGGCAATACGGCGGCACATAACACGACAACGTATAAAACAAGAAAAACAAAGACCGCTTGAACCGACGCGACAGCTCCGAAAAGCGCCCAACCGTAGGCTTGAAAACGACAAACACAGTCGCACTGTCAGAGGTTGGAAAAGAAAAAAGTCAGAAAACAAAACTGACAAAAGCAAAAACAAACAAAACAAAAATAAACGTCACTTCCGTTTTTTGTTGTTTTGCTTGTTTTTACTTTTTTGTCTCAGCCAATGGGCGTTGCAACCTTACTGCGGCGAAACGCTCGTCTTCAAAGAGCACGGCTCCGTTTCGCACGGGACACAAGAGATGGCGCAAGCGGTCACGACGCCAACTTCCGCCAACGAACGAGCAGACGACGCCGAGAGCCGGCGTATTTCGCAGACAAGGAACTGCAGTTGCTTGTTGTTACCGCGCCTGTTTTTTTTTCTGCGACTGTCGCCGCCTGCGGAACGCGCGCCGCTTTTGAGTCGAAAAGATTGTCTGCTAAAGACGCTGGCTCTAGGCGCCGTATGCTCGTTCGTTGGCGGCGTTCGTTGCGCCATCTCTTGTGTCCCGTGCGAAACGGCGCCATGCTCTTTAAAGACCGGTGGCGTCGCTGCGTTTCCATAGGAGCTAAGCCTTTTTCTTTCTTTACTTTTTCCTCAGGCAAGTTCGCTCTTTGCAAATTTTACAAAGAAAATGCACCATCTGTGGGCAACGCTGCACAAAGTCGTAGCGCGATAGGTTAAGAAACAGAATTTCCCGGTCGAAGTAAAGAGCCTGGCGTCTCCTTGTTTCACCCTGTACATCTAGTCAATGCTTCCATACATTTTATGACAACACATTTTCCCTACAACGTTTGTAAAGAAAGTTTCAATTCTTAACTATAGCAGTTTTGGTTTTAATCTTCATTTGTGCACTAGATTCAATTCTGTAAAGAAATTATTGTCACCCAGGTAGCACGTCAGAGAATAGCCTAACTTTGCAAAATTGTGAAAACGTAAGGTCCTAACCTAAGCCTAGTTACGTTTTGCAACATGGCGCATGTCATAGCCGAAGTACATTGCCTAACTGCAGCCCTAGTTGGGCGATCTTGGGGCATGCAAAAGTTTGGATTTTCTCTGGTACGCCACAGCAGTGCTAAAGTAAGCCATAGCTTCCAAAGTAAATCCTAATTAAGTCAGGATTTGGGGGCATAACAAAGTTTGGCATTTTGCTGGTCAGTGAATTAGTGCCAGATATTTGCGAGATTGACAAATGAAGCACAAAGGCGTGCCGAAGTTCGGCTTTTCTCTTGTTTCCCACAAGAGAGCAAGTTCACGCACAACATGAAAAAAATGCGTTCGAAGCGCGATTGTAAGACGTTGTCAACATGATTGATATCGCCAAATGCCCTCTCCTTCCAAAAAGAAGAAGAAAATAAAGACCACAAACAATACTGAACAAAACAATATCCCTCTGTCGCCATGATCTAATCTAAGGTCTGCTAAGTGTGAAGTGAGCGCGGCATCACAGAGCAACAACCGCGTGTTATTTTGTATTTTTTATAGCCAGGTTTTAACAGTGATCAATTTCAATGCAAGGCACACACACAGCTACGCTTGCTTCTGCAACGCGTCGGGCTCGAGCAGCGATCGCTTGATGGCAGCAATTGCTGTAACGAAGAAACAATCTCGCGGGGAGTCGGTTACAGAATGTGTAACTCTCCGATTTGACATTGGCATTTGTACCTACTCGCGAGCTAAAACTCCGGCTCAGTCTGCGTTTGTGAAATCGGTGCTGGCTTCTCCAGCCGCGCAAAAACATTTGTCAACCTTTGGGGTACAGAAATCAGGGACACCTACATAAAATAAAAAGTGTCGAGAAGATTTAAACTCAATTTGTGTTTAATCAAGTCGCAACCACCCGCGCCCTTCCATTAGCTCATCGCTCTTTTAACTACACAAACACAAACAAACCAATCACAACGGGACCCGCCCTGATTGCCCTACTCTGGCATTGCAGAAATATCGGTTAGACAGTAAATGAATTTGTTACCCCCTCACTCTTTGTTGTGGCCAGCTAGGAAGAAAGATGTTCTATTTTTCAACATCGGGACTGAAGATAACCTTCAATCTGGTTAAAAGCGATGTTTTGCGGGAGCCACATGTACGTCACAACGGCTCAATGGGCCACCATGATGTGGCTGAGGTTTAGGGTGTGGAAGAAAAGGGAGGCGCCTCGCGCTCACGTTGTGTTATTAGCACTTTGTTTCAACCCAAACGCGTGTCTAAATGCAACTATATATTTGGCAATAAGTGGGAAGATGCCAGACGCTTACCGGACTACTAGAAAATGAAACCTAACTCCGATACTTCTTTGGTGATTTCGGACCAAAGACGCCAGATATTCATCGAACTTCAAGGCACGTAGCCTAACTGTGGCATTTATTAGGCATTTCTGGGCCCAGATATGCGAGATGACGGCCAAACTCTCAGACAAGCCTAACTTAGGCACTTATTTTGCGATATGGGCTCAGAACTGCCAAGTGACAGTCAAACTACCAGGCGGTAAGCCTAAACCTGGCACTTATTTGGTGATTTTGAACCAAAGATGCCAGATGACAGCCAAACAACCAAGCAGTGAAGCCCAACCCTGGCACTTGCTCGGCGAATTACAGCTAAGATAAACAGACTCCTAACAAAGAATGTCAGATTTCCCTTTACGTGGTTTTATTTCTTCTGTTTCTCCTGGCCTCTGAAGGTCTACACCCCCAGACAAAAGCCAAACTTTGGCCGTGAACTCTGTGCTACCTGGACATGCGCTTGGTTGTCTCGAAACGTACACCGGGAGTAGACAGTCGTACAAAAGCTCGTTATTAACAGTGCCTACGTAATGATGATTTATTTCAACTTGAACTTCTAAGGAATTGAACCAGGCTAAAAGGTAACATGAGGGTAGGGCAAGATATATTATATAAGAAAAAAAAAATGCAAACATAGAACGCACAGCTGTTAATCACATTTACTAACATTGTCTAACATATATCTTAAAACGATGCAGAAGATGCCTGCAGCGTCACCGTTCCGAAGAGCCAACTTGGACAAAGTACAATCTACTGCGATTTCGCTTACGACCTTCTGTGTGGTACCAAGAAATATTATATCTCTGACGCCATTTGTCAAAATGAAGACTGAACAAACTATCGGGACATGTAAAAACACATGAGTTTTCTAAAAGTCAAATTTGCTGAAGGTTTTGATGTTCTTTTGATGATCATGTGTGAAATGCTTTCTCCTCTTTGGTTTTTTTTGTTTGTTTTTTGCGAAGTAGTGTTGGCAGATGTTCGTCTTACTTTGCCCTATTTCCTACACTTTTTCTGTATTAGGTAAGAACTCATTCAAAGCGTCAATTCATTATGAAACGACATTTCTCCGTAATCTCGATGATATATTACTTGCGGAGTTGTACATTTACATTTCGTTTTTTTTTTAGAGTTGTGGTTTTTTTGTTCTGTTCTACAGAATAAGCCTAGCGTTAGTGTTCAAACACGTCAAAATAAATCTAACAGTTATGTTTTTCTAAGCGCCATTATATACATTGAGCAGCGTTGTGGAGAATGCTATGAAGACAAATACATGGAGTAGCCCTAAAGTATCAATTTACTCTTGTCAATAAGAATTTTGACTCTGTAGTTTTGAGCCCTCTAACGCAATTCTAAGCCGTCATATGTCAAAGGTAACCGAAGGTTACATTTTCTTCACTCGCACAGTCGTAGGAATCGATTTATAAATTACGCATATCTAAACGATAATAAACTGTTTGATGCTGCTTTACGAACATTTTGTGATACCCATGCATTAGAAAACACCTGTTCTGCCACGGTTTCCTAAACTTACGTCTCCATGATAAGGCAACTAAACAATGATTACTACTTTAAATAATGCAGCGCTATAGAGATGCCAATGGCGTCCTGAAGCTGCAAGGAAACAACTAATGCAATGTATCGTGTTTTATAAATACAAACCTTCCACGATGCACGCGAATAATTTGTTATTCCTGTGCACGTTCTGTGGCCATACCACATTCTTTCCCTTTTTTGCTCTCTTTTCTTAACACTGGACATATAAGATCACCGAATAAACCATGGAGTGATTTATTTAGCTGTAATAGTAGCTTGCTCCTATTATTTCCATACGTCGCAAGGGATATGTAACATGTCACGATATCTCAACTCGCAGCTAACGAAATAAGGTTGCGAATGATCTCAACTGAACAAAAGGATGTTTGAAGATTAATTCAAAATTCCAAATTCAAAACACGATCTTAAAGTCACGCAGCTGGCATTCGCATGAAATTTGCGCAACATTTCTTGCAATTCGGAAGGATACCAAAGTTCTAATTAATCGATATAAGAAACCGAAAACCATATTATTAACGCTTAACTCAACCCACATTCTTCGTGCGAGCTGTGAAAATGCGAGATTTTAATCGGTCAACTACATTTAGAAGGTGCCTTCGATATTCGTTGGGTCTCACTGTGACAAAATGACGACTTCATCTATAAAAGAGCAGCACCCTTGTACTGCGGCTTGCAGACAACATTGATTATAGAAATACTGTCATTCTATGCCAAAGGCGATCGCAATTTTCGTCATATTTTGAATATACTTGAAAAAATAATATGAATAAAGACACGTCTTAAAGGTTGGATGGATAAGTTTGAGGGCTGAATTACGTGTTTTTTTTTTTTTACTGACGTCATGCTCGAAGGAGCGGAGAATCGGAGAAAACCTTCAATACTTTGAAAAATTGCTGATAGCATCTTCGATCACTTCGCACAGGAATCGCTCTGAAACCAGGACAGTGCACAGCACTCCTCGGTCGTGCAGCGCGAAGTCGGTGCAATATCGAGAACAAACTGCGCCGCGCCGGTGCACCGCGGCGAGTTCCACCATGTGTCACCTCGCGTATTGTTAGTTTTTTCTTGCGTAGGTCCGCGCGCAGTGCCCGTCTGCTGTCAATCTCTTCTGTTATTTCAATCGCGGATTTGATGGTCCCACACAAATGAACATCGTGGACGTGATTGTCTGTGGGGTCAGGAAGCGGGTGACATTTCCACAGGTATATGTTGCCCATCATTGTTGGTTTAAGAAAGAGAAACACCAGATGCCGTACATCGGTGTCAGCGAAACACCTCGCAACGCTTTCCACGAAGTTCATACCTTTCGGGCGCTCCTTGCCACCGCAGCAATCGCCGGTAATCGCGGCGACGGTAAGAAGCTCGTTGTCTCGCTCTCGGAAGATCTGAGGAACTCATCCAGTGCAGCTGCGAGCCGTGTTCGTTTTCGCAAGATCGCCATCTCGATAGACTGCGGGCCTGCTATTCCCGCCATCTCCTCGATTCCCGCTCCTGGCCGGAATGCCTGTTGGGACTTCAGCCCGGCGCACCGTCGATTTTCTTGGTGCGCGTTGGGGCAACAAAAATCCGCACCGGGAGGGTGTGCTCCGTTGATCGAGGACGTGCGGTGCGCACCGGTGCCCTTGATCGAAGACGATGGGGCGAACCTGGCTGCCCCGGTGCGCACTGGTGCAGATAATCCAGGATGCTATGAGAAAAAGCAATCGTCACCACATAATTTTAAGTTCACATGCAATCGAGCACTTATATGTTCTATCTTACATTGAAAGAAAAACACCTTACGCCCTTATTTTGGGTCCAAACAGGCGCTCCAAACTAAAGCAACTTTCAAAACTTCTTCTTTTCAGTCAGCTTGAAATTTAAATTTGGCTAAGAAACCTTTTTTTACTTATTTTTCGAAACCATGTGCTTGACTAGGTGGTATTAAAATTGTAAAAACATATTCAGACAGTTTTTAAATAAATGGTAAATGTGTAGCTTTCTTCAAGAATGGCCATATAAAGGGTACAAAAGAGCCGTCTGGGCAACGGTGCTCGCATTTTCTGAAATAGCCGAAAGTTCAACCGACACCACCTGTTCAACATATCAAAAAATTGAAAAAGTACTTCTTGTTCTTTAGGAGAATTGTTTTTTTTTTCTTTTTTAAATAGGAGACAGAACGTCATCGCCTCTAGGCGCCCACCTCGTCGGCAACGCACGCCGTTGTCTGCTACGGTCGAGTGAAACACTGCACAGGGCACTTAATTTCGTTAATTATATTTGTAAAGCAAACGCTGAGAATCTTGACATTATAACATGCCTATTTAGAGTGACTAGATAGTGCATAATTTGTTTTGTTTTAAACAATATGTCCGAGTGCCCTTACAAGTTGAAGAGCGACTACGCGAAATATTGTTTGGGATACTTTTTATCAAAGGCAAAACAAAGCATCTTTGTAGCTCACCGACATTTGTTTTCCAATGTACATAAATGTAATATATAGCCCGGAAGTACTATATAGTATTTAGAGAACCAGTGTTTCTTTGGCTTTTAGTTCACCTCATAGTCTAGAACACTGCACACGTCTGGAACATCATCGGTATAGTACATCTGCTGCAATGTCTTTCGTGTCGCAGGGAGACCCATTCCTGCAAGTTTGATATGGACGTTATTTTAGCTACCATATGCCCGCGTCCTATAGTTGCCACATAATGGTATTGACGTGTATTTGGTATGGTTTTTGCTTGCTCATAGAGGTTGCTGAGTCTTTGTTTCTCAGGTGTGACGACGCTATCTGGTTTCCTTTCAGGGCATCTTTCATCCCAGGAAGACCCTTAGATATCCTGTCATCTTGGTAAAAGTCCTTAATCGAGGTTATCACCTCGGAGGACAGGTGTCTCGGAAGTCGTCTGGCAGATCTCGAACTATCTTCTTTCCGCAGCCAAAATATCTACTACTTTTAGATATTCTTCAAGATGGCGGGCATAGTGTTAGAATTAACAGCTTTTCTTGTCTAGACTTCGAGCTTTGAAATTTTTCTCGAAGGCTACCCAGAAGAGGCTTATAATCGCGCAGCAATAATTTGTCATCTTCAGGAATTTCAGTTTCTGACATATTTGGATAGACACTGGCACTGGCATCCACGCACGAATTTGAATCCGCATTTCTGCGCTTGGGTGGCTTAGGGCTCTGGCGGTCTTTTGCGGGACGCTTTTTTTCATTCTGAGGCCTCTGTTATGGGGCTGTGAGGTGTATCCGTAGCATCCTCACCGGGTGACATTTGAGCTGCTCTGTCGCCGTCGAGCTTGGGTGCCTATTGCAGACTTCTTCACTCCATATAACAATTGGGACATAACCTGTCACCAAAAACTAAGCCGAGAGGTATTAGCCTTTGCGCCAAAGTGTTAGAAATAATAGAAGTTCCCGGGCATAGTCTTCTGTGTTTCGCTAAAAGGTCCACGCACAGCTTGGAAATGGTGTTGGTCGTGTATAATTAGAAAAGTGCATGTAAAATATTGTGCGCATATATCTGTGACATTAGACTTGAGTCTTTTTCTACGACGACAATTAACATTCTACTGGTTGTGTGGCAAGTCTGAAAACAGCTTGACCCATGTTGTTCGTGCATAGTGTTTGAGATGGCAGCTTCCTGGTCGAACGAACAATCCGCTGCGGAATCAACGGAACTGCAGTTAAAAATAATGTTGGCATATATGAATTGACTGTTCTCAAATAAGCCTCCTCTCTCATGCACTATCAGTTATGATATTGTTTCTGGGCAACTTCGGTCGTACGAGTTTACAGTGGTGCTATTCCGATTCATAAATAATTCACAAATGCCACTCAGATGAGGCCTCAATATACCAGGAAGGGTAAGTGAATATCCATATTTAGGGTTTTTTTGGGTAGGAGCACAACACTGGACGTTCTTTTAATATAGGTCAGACATATATTTTACAAGTGGTAAACACGCAACATGCTTCTGTTCTGTCATAATTTTCAGATGTCCGTTTGCCTGAAATATCCATTTTTAATGTTTTGCTTCTTCCGATGTTTCACTCTCTGTTTTTCAGTCGCACTACGCATTTGCACCACAATTCCTTTTCGTTGAAGGGGAAGCCAAATCATCGTTATCGCTAGGCATCGTTGACGATCTCCCGTATTGAATATTTCATTTTTTACAAGCAAACGCAGTATGACCAAAAAGTGAGGAAGCGCCGTCTGCTACCCAATTCTGACGAACTGTCTGCATTCACAAACTCGGTTAGCAGACGATGGCTTTATCTCCCGTCACCTGAGCACATGCAAAGTGAAATTAAAGCCTTCAAATTGGAGTTCCAAAAGTATATTATTACGTGGTAGCTGAAATTGAAATGAAATTGAACTGAAATTGAAATTTTTATTTCCAGAAATTTACTCTGGCGGGCCTCCAGACAAAAATCTTCCATATGGTAACTTGACTGGGTCTGGGGTTCTAAAGCAAAATAAGCAGAGCAATTGTATGAGCATCTTGTATAGGTTCACATCACCTTCTTTGTGAATCACAGTACCTTTGGCAAGTTTCATATTTGCGAAGAACTCACCGCAAGCCAAGCTGAGGTTAAATATATGTGCGAGGTACGGTGCAATTATGTCAATGACAAGCTTGACTGGTTTCGTTCGAAAATCGCTAATATCACGACTGTTACTATTTTTGAGTCGCATGAATATTTTGTAGACCTCAAATTCATTTGTTGGACTGAGAAAAAGGGACACGCTTGGGCTCTGTGTGATATATTTAACAGCATCTTCATTATATGTGCTTGAAACAAGATTTACCAAGTAGGAATAGAAGCATTCTGCCAGTGGGACACCGGATAGCATTTGGTCATTGATCAGTAGCTCCAGCATTTTATCGTTACGTGGGCCGCGCTGGAGAACCTAATTTATAGATTTCCATATCACAGCAGGAGAATTTTTCGATTTATATATAAAGAGATTTGCATGATACTGTGCTTTTGCTTGTTTTAGTATAGAGTTTAGTTTATTTCGATATTTTTTGAATGATACTAAATTGTCTAAATATCTTGAGGAAATGATCTTTTTGAACAAGATATTTTTTTCTAATCATTTTGATGTAATCAAGTGTGATCCAAGGTTGTGATTTTCTCTATCCAGATACTTCTTTATACGGAAAACATTCATCATAGCACTTCTTGAACAAGTCATGAAACGTATCGTAAACATCATTTACGTTGGATTGTAATGTCACAGATGTCCAGTCGAGGGCACATATTTTGTTTCTAAAATGCAGCAAACCGTGGTCTGTTAATGGTTGGAAAGAAAGAACGTTAGATTTGTCTCTTGATTTCAAATCACAGCAACGAAAGGCGATGAAAATAGGAATGTGGTCGCTGATGCTACAACTGATCGTACCAGCTGCAGTATGTCTTTGACCCATATTTGTAATGAAGAGATCCAGCACGCTTTCACTTTCAAGAGTAGTTCTAGTAGGTGACAAAATCACTTTCGCATATCCGAAAGAGCTCAGAAGTCAGAGCATTGCTAAATTGGGTCCCAGCACGGGAAGGTTCCATCATATTAATATTAAAGTTGCCACCGAGAACAACAGAAAAATTATTTGTTGATTGAAATTCCAAATAGTTCTCCAAGAAGGATAGGAACCCTGCAACGTTTGCCGACGGCGGACGATACACGACAGAGAAATGCCGACTGCCGCTAATTAAGGTTCAAATTTCGTAGTCTTCATTTATCTGAGTCATGCAGTCAGTATTTGGTAAGTTTCGCGTTGCTCTGCATAAATGGCGACACCGCCACCCCTCCGGCAGATTCGATTTAGGCAAAAGTGTTGGTATCCAGGCAAATTTAGCACGGGCTGGTCATCTTGGTACCACGTCTCTGAGAACATTATAACATCAAAAGCAACATCGCAGTCATCCAGAAGCGTGCAAACATCGTCCTCCTTGTTTCGGAGGGAACGCACATTAAGATGAAAAACAGGAACATCCTTTGGATTTGTGTGCTCCTTAACGTCTGATGGCAAAATTAATTCACGGTATTTTATCTTACTGCAGATCTACTCAATTTTAGCCAAGTCATCATTATGGGCGATATGGCAAACGGCGCTGTGTTCGGACTTCCTAGCGAAACTTTTTCCGTTTCACACCCAAGCGTATTTCCAGCCGCGCTCTCGCTTTCGGTTGATAGTGAGTGCAAGCAGCCGTCAGAGAACCGGACATAGGTGCACATGTCCATTGACATAGACGGGTTCCGCCGGCAAGATATTAAGTTGCGTGGACGACATCCGGGTACTTCGTGCCTTTTCAAGAATTGAGTCGCGCTTTCGACGGCTTGCAAGCTGCACGATGATATTAGACGAATGGTGTCACGGCCTGGCAAGCGGTGGCATGCCTCAATGTCGTCAACCGTGACTGGATCACCAATCTGCTCGCAACAACGTTCTCATTTGGCAACTTGGCAACGCACTTGATCCCAAGTTTTGAGTTGCACGAGTACTGCTCCATCAGTGTCATTCTGGTCATGGCCACCTTCATGTCACCCTGCAGCGTGCTGCACGTCTCACGTGGGCTCTCATTCTCCCTCTTCAGTTCCCCATTCTCCCTGATTATGTCCTCGACCAGCTTTTTAAACTCCTCAAAGGATTTGTTTATGAAGGTCATTCCTGAATTTGTTTCGCGTATATGGGAGTGCATCTCACGGATCTGAGTCCGTAGCTCTCGCTCAAATGTTTCCCTAAAACCTTTAAACTCCCACCTGATCTCATTCTTAAACTCGTTCAGCATCTTTACTGCTTCCGTTGAGTAGATTTCAGCAGCGCGCAGCCGCAACAAAAATTGACCGTGGCAGTAGGAACCCAGCCCGGAAACACATAAGAGAGAAACAAACACGAGAGCACGGGAGCAACAGCAAAACTCGGCGAAACAGACAGGCAGGAGCGAAATGAGCTCCGTCACTCAAAGAGAGGCGAAGGACGCCGATTGGAGGAGCACCGCCAACCTTGCCAGAGGAAGAGGGCGGGCCACCAGGAGCGTGATTGACAGGGGAGGGGGGTTGCGGCGACTCACGCTGACCGGACCGGGGGCGCCGCACGCTGACCGTACTCGAAGCTAAGCCCAACGCTGGAGGGGACTGGTCCGACTGGACCACGGTGGACCGGGGTCAGGTCGTTGCCCCGCCCAAAAGCGAGTGCCGCTTCTAACACCAAACCCGCACATACGTTCCGGGTCCAAGGGGAGACGCAGTTCTGGATAGGCGTTCGTTGGTCTCAAGACGAGAAGGCGTCCGGCCCCGGGTACGCAGGCTTCGTTGGGCCAGGCACGTACGTCACCGAACGGTCGCCTCCGCATGAAGTTAGGCCCAGCACAGGACACGGCTTTCGGCTCGTTGCCTCGAGGTCCCTCTCCGATCCGTCAGCGCAGGTCGCCCCGTTCAGTCAGTATACGTTTCTCCTATCCGCCAGTTTCAGTCCGCCCGATTCGCCGCAGCTCCGGAGCCGTCACCGCCAAGATCGCTCGAGAGGCAAATTTAGACGACGCGTCTAGAGACTAGGTGGCCACCTTGTATGTTGCATGTTCATACAATCAACCACATCCATCGTGCGGGAAGAGATTTGCGTGCGAAGTTAAAGACATTGCAGCAGACGAATCAAACCTGTGACGTTCCAGGCGTGCGCAGCGTTCTAGCCAATGCCATGAACCGAAGCTAATCAAACACTGATACTCTAAATGTGATATAGTATTTCTGGGCTATACTTTATATTTATGTACATAACAAGAAACCAAAACGCCGGTGAGCTACACAAATGTTTTGTTTTGCCTTTGATAAAAAGTATCCCAAACAATATTTCGACTTGTCGCTATTCAACTTGCAAGAGTACCCGGACATATTGTTTAGAGCAAACAAATATGAACTCTCTAGTCACTATAAATATGCACGTCATAATGTCAAGATACTCAGCGTTAGCTATGCAAATATAATTAACGAAATTAAGCACCCCCCGCAGTGTTTCACTCGACAGCAGCAGACAACGGCGGTCGTTGCCAACCAGGTGGACGCCTGGAGGCGATGCCATTCTGCCTCCTTTTTGAATAAATGATTTCCCCAAAATAACAAAAGGTAATTTTCCCATTTTTTTATATATTATACAGATGCGGTTGGTTGAACGTTCGGCTACTTCAGAAAATACCAACACCATTGGCCACATGGTTCTCTTGTTACCCTCTATATGGCCGTTTTTGAAGAAAGTGAGATAATCACCATTTAATCAAAAATTGTTCGAATAATTTTTTACAACTGTAATGCAGCCTAGTCGAGCATAGGGTTCAGAATAATAAGCAAAAAAGATTCTTTGTTAAGTTCTAAATTCAAGTTGACTAAAAAAATCAAGAAATCTTAAAAATTTGCTTAGGGTAGGAGTGTCTGCCTGGACCCATAACGGCGACGTAAGGTGTTTTCCTGTGAAGGTAAGATAGAATATGTTAGTGCTCGATTGCATGCAAACTTAAAATTATGTGGTAAGAACATATTTTTTTCAGCAACTTTTCGAAATGGAGAAGGTTTTCTCCGATTCCCCGCACTGTGGAGCGTGACAACAGTAAAAATAAGCATAATTCAGCCCTCAAACTTAGCCATCCTGAATTTCAGACGTGCCTTTATTCATATTATTTTTTTTTTTCAAGCATATCCAAAATATGACGAAAATTGCTATCTCCTTTGGCATGGAATGACGCAATAGCGAGTGAGCTTTAAAGGCAAACAAGCACACAGTGAGCTTGAACAGTTTCTGATGACAACAAAAACCGTCATTGTGGATTCTGCTGTTTGTGTATTAATACGCAAACTTTTGTTGAGTAGCCGGCATAATTCTGTCGAGTAGCCCTGTCTGCATATAATTAATGAAACAATGCATTAGTCGGCGCCATATTTGGTAAGAGTTCTTCGACCAAAATCAGACTTATCTATGTGCACCATTTCTTTGAACGTCGAATTAAAAGTCAAAGATTAAATATTGACAAAACATTCGCCATTTTCAGGCTTTGTGTTTTGAAAGTCAACAGCTGAAAACAAATGAACGAGGAGGTGCGGCAGTTGCTTACTTTTACAAAAGGTGGGTCGGTCGTATTAACTACAGGTAACGAAAAGGATAATTCCTGCCATTACGTCTACAAAGCGAGGAATAATATGCATGTCGACAGCCGTGCACTTTCTCGCCCACTTTGCGGTAGATCATTCTGTCGCTGCTGCCGACTTCCAGATTATACCCAGCTGTGAAGGCTGAATGGCGGGATTACTCTTGCCCACACAATTGTTCATCATTTTATGTATGCTGCTGGGCCTTCTATCTGCACTATAAAAAATGAAGTCAGGTAGAGCCAATCACGCTTTTGACTTTCCTTTACTCCCCACCACCATGGTGGGACTCCACTTGGCAGCCTAAAGGATTTAAAAGCGGTTTAAATTCTTTCAGCGCAGTGGAGTCAAATGAGTATGGTCACGTGCTTGTAGCCAATTGACCCTCCGTGATTCAGAGAGGGGGGGGGGGGGCATCAGATCCCATAAGAATGGCGGAGTCAAGATAAGGAGTCTCACAACTAGAGTTGAATGATTACATTGGCAGCGCGCACGAAAGCAAAACTGTTAAATGCGTAAATTATACAAATTAATGCTTACCGTGTGTGAGAAATCTCCACGGAAACAAGTCTGCAGCGCAGTCATAGTGCCAATCGTGAGCATGCTGACGTGGGCGGAGCTGCCATTACCCAGCTATACATACAGGGCGGTTTTGAAATCTCGTCCGCGTCCAGGCTTGTAAAAAACTCTCTTATTAGCGGCGGCTATATTTTTTTTTAGATCGCTCCGGTTCTTTTTTTTTATTTTTGGCGACGACGCCATTGGGGTAGTCGGGACATAAAGGAGCACCGAATGACACTAACGCTTCAGACAATCCCTTACAAAAATCGATCTTGACGCTCTGAGGACCGTTTTTTCTGCTTAGTTCTCTTTGAACTTATAAGGTAGTTGACGGATTTCTTTGGACAGCAAATTTCTTCTGTAGACTCTCGTAACTCCACATCAACTGGGACTAGGATGTTTATGAGGACATACCTAATCACAATAGGGAACCCCTAGCTTCCGACACTTCTTTCAATCCTCTGCTTTAAAGTCCTATGGTCTTGTTACGCACGGTACGTCCTATTACATCCCTATTTTGCAAATTCTACAGATGAATGGTCTGAAGTGGTATTGCTGATTTCTTTATTCTAATATATCTAAGTCGTTTGAGCTTCAAGGCCGCAATGTGGTCGAATTATTTTAGGACAGTTCAATGGGTATGTTTACTGTATAATCACCCCTGGCTAGCCATCAACTAGGAATAGGACGTCTATTATGGCATGCTTAGACATCATTTTACCTTTCTATTTTGCGTATTCTAGGGATCGGCAAGTGCTGTTGCTGATTCCTTTTTTTGTACTGATATATTAGATTGGCTTGTGCTTCTGCGAAGCCATAGCCCACCAACGGTTGTCACTGTAGTGCGCAGAGATTGTGCATTGATCACAGCGATCTATATTTATCTTACAAATAAAAATAAAATAATTTTGTATTTCAGAAATTAGCAGCGCCCTAGATTTCGCTGCTCTCTGAAAACACCAAAGACGTCTTATAATTTTTTTTGCAAGGGCCGTGTACGTATAACCAAGATTCTAGCATTTCTTGAATCATGTATTCAAAAATGGCACACAGATCACAAAAACGCAATAAATGAACGCGTAGCTAGCAGTTCACACAATATTCTGACATTTATGTTCAATATAAATATTTATTTATGGATATCGTGCGTAAAAGAGCGTCTCCTACTGAAATAACCCGTATAATGTTTATACGGGTTGACCCGTTTGGGTCATACGATGTTATGGACACTGATCTCAATGGCAATTGCTGGGTCGCGTTTGCCCGCTCTGCGAATGCGGTCACTGGCGGCCATCTTTAGGTAGAGTTATATCACCTCTAGCCAAGATACAGCTGCTGAAGCCACTGGCAGCCACCATCATCCATCCATGGCAGACGGCGTTTTGGCAGTTTTGGTGGCAGGCTGCCATCAAAATAGCGTGGGTGATATTCCGTGATTGATTGAAATTGTTTGACAAAACATGTTTTTGAAACCCGGCGTGAACGGTAGCCCGGTCTTTGAGGACCCGGTGAAAGTTTCACGAAATCGCGCAGTACCGGGAAAAAGCAGCACAGCACGCATCGAAAGTCGCATCGCAAGTTGCATCGAAAGCAGACGCCGGTACGTAGTCTGCTTTTGATGCGAGCTGCGCGGCTTTCCCCTGGTGCTGCGCTTTCGTAGAACTTTCGCCGGGTCCTCAAAGACGAGGCTACCGTTCACGCCGGGTTTCAAGAATCTGCTTCGTCGAACAACTTCAATCAAGCACGAAATATCACCCATGGTACAGTGTACTAGATCTACGGCTATTTTATGGCAGCCTGCCGCCATTGTGCTGTCCGCCATATTACTATGATGGCTAGAGATGGTATAACTCTACCTAAAGATGGCCGACCGTGGCCGCATTCCGGTCCATAGGCAGAGCTGGTCAAACGCGATCCAGCAATTGTCATTGAGATCAGTGGTTATGGACATATGGGGCTCATATGCAAACAGGTCGTCCTATATGTGAACGGGTCGCAAACAGGAGCACCCGACCCGTTATGCGGGTCCACCCGTGATGCAGGTCCACCCGTACAATTCCTGTTCAGAAAAAGGTGAGCTGGCGACTCCCGATCTGCCTTTCGTATTCCGAGGCTCTCCACTGAAATGAAATCCTGACACCCTTCCTGAAAAGAGCATGCAAAGGAACTAAAACACGGACTCCAAAGCAGGTACAGTCGACGAAACATATATATTACACACATGACAAAAACAAATAACCCAGAACCGTCATCACATCATCAGGAAAACTGAGCTAGTTCCCAGAAGTAGCTTAAAACTGCAGCTTCCTGTCGATGTCTTGAAGTTTCTCCGCGATAAACTTGTTCATGAGACCCTTCCGTTGCCTAGGTGACACATCCAAGGGTGCTTGCGTGATGTACAGGTCGAATAAATCTGAAAAGTGAAAAGAACCTGGAAATTATTCATATGGACTGGTGTTAAGTCAAACCCATGTATATCGAACTTGGAAATACCCATCTACCAGTTCGATCAAGCGAGTAAATCTATATAAAGATTTTAATGAATTTGACAACGAACAAGCACGCCACATTTAGAAACGTTTACTCTCAAAGGAGCGTCTGTAGGTCATGAAGGACGCTCCATGCGGCTATTCATAGGCCGCTTCGTTTTTCAAGGTCTCACCGGCTCACCCTCTTCCTGCTCTCTACTCAAAAGAGATTTTTTTTTCTTCCGGGTGGTTAAAGCGGTTGCCCAAAAGAAAAAAAAAGCCAGCTTTCTATGCAAGCTGACTTTCCCCCAACGTATGGCTCGATCGGGGGAAAAGCCAGTTTGTAGAGCAGTTCGAACTATCGGGAGACGCTGCAATTTTCGTTAAGTGTAACCACATTTTTCACTATGCATATTTATTGCAGCTACTAGTCTGTTCACAAATAGTTCGAATTAGCCGGGTTCGATATAATCGGGGTTTGCTGTAGCGCTAGAAAAAAACACATCGCAATCACATGTTAATTTGTTGCAATATTGTACTTATTAAGGTGCAACTGAGAACAATTAGCAAGTATCTTATTGGTCTATCAACCCAAAATAGGCCAGCCAAAATATTTGCCACCTTAAATCTGACCACCTTCTAAATGACAACTTCGTTTTGAAATCGGCGCAGCTAGCCTGATCTGGGCTACACTACGTTCACCCTAAACTGAGTGCCTTTCGCCGAACCAATCAAAGGCCAGTCTAGGATTGCTTGACTTCACTCTCTGCACGTGAGTCTGCAGGGGATGAGGGGGTTGATCATGTGGTTTAAAATTGTCAGTTGACTGGACCAACGAGCATGCAGCTTCTACGGCCCAGTCAGTGTAGGGGTGAATGGAGTAATGGCGACTTGTGAAATCAACGGCACTTCGTCGCTAGGACGCAAAAGTGTCAGGGTGGGTACACAAAGTTGTCAGGGTGGGTTCGTTCAACCGTTTACATGAGCTAAGCAAATATTCACAGCATCTGGCGGTCTAAACAGAAATCCGGGAAAGTAGGTTCAAAAACGCCGCATGGAATTTGCCAATAACTGTGACCCACCTCCAGGTTGACCACATAATACGGTGACAGAGGTGATCTAGCCCAATATTTTAAGAACATTAGTCCTTCCTGAATATAAATAATCAGGGGATGTAAGTTTAGGCAAATCCCTATAAATGCTTAAATCTATCACTTCAATGCTTCTTCGCATTATTCGGAATTTCATTTCGAAATAGCCGTTTAGCTTGCATCATGCCAATGTTTGTGAATTTGGTACTTTTATTTACTTTCCCAGGATTTCCCCAGCTCTTTTTTTACATTAATGTATACCTACAGAAACTAAGAGAAATGTTTTGTTGTTATGCAGACAAAACCAACAGCGAATATAAATGATGATCGCCTCTGACGCTTGCTTTATTAGATCTTCCTCAAATTAACAAAGGGCTCTATAACACCCATCGGTATAGATGGGAGAACAAGATCTGTCATGACATCTGTAAAGTTAAAACATGACTGGGAGAAACAGGAGAACACTGCCGCATGGTTGGAGCATTTCTCACAGAAAGACCGGAAAGAATTGCTTGATGGAACCTGTCAGAGTACTTGGGAGCTGAGCTACCCGTGAATTAAGCATTAAAAAGTTGAGAAATCATAAGTGTCAACAATGAGAAGTTATTTTACGCTCCTGCTATGAGGGGCCCAGAAGAACGAAGGTTTAAACCTTATTTGATGTCTAAGTCGAAGCCCATTTACCTTTGTGCTAACATGACAAAGGAAGCCTCAAAAGCGACTTGGTGCAGGCGATGGGTTGCAGTCTGAAGATGTGTTCTCAACCAGTGGAAGTGTTCTCTTTTACAAGGCATGAAACGTTAGTTTACCATGCTTCTTTAAGAGGTGCTGCTTCTTGACATCAGGTACTATCGCGGCCGGTATGAGCTGAAACGGCATGTGTGGCGCTATCAGCGCTGCCTGGCACACTGCTCCGTAAACACTGGCACCGACTGACGCAGAGACAAACCTCCTCGTGTGATCGTTCCACAGCGCACTTCCGGCTGTCTGGTAGCGAGACGGCGGGTGCGGTGTTGAGTGCGAAGGTAACAAGCTCACACTTGTCATTCTTCATAAATATAAACCAAGATCTGAGTGTGAGCCACTTATCGCAAACTGATTGTTGCACAAAGCGAGGCTCTGCACAAAAGTACCGCAGAGCTTGTTTTGATTATATTTTGCAAACGGTTTCATGCATAACTCTTGCCATTCAAGAGAACCAAGGATCGCGCTGTACAACCCAGGGATACGGGCTTCTCTAGATCCCCACACCTGCCTGTTGTCATATAGGATGAGCACTATACCGGCAGGCCGTGCGTAACTGCTGGGTGATGCCTGTTAAAGCTAAATTTCTCATTTACAATGCAGCGGCAGCAATGGCGGTTCTGAGGGCGTGTTGGTGAATGCTCCAGAAAGGCCTAATCGTGCAGCTGTTTGCAGAAGAAAGTTAAATTCACTCAAGTAAAAAGCAAGTTGGTAAATAACAATTTAATTTGTCCTTTCAGTGGCAAAGATGCAGAGGCAAATTATCTAAAAATGTGGCCCTCACAAGTGTCTATAAATATTGGGTTGCATAGTGCACCCATCGTGACGGGGATTGGAACGGCGTAATGAGCACAGGAGTAAATGTGTCTCGGCCCCTGCGTGCGCAAGTGTTTGCCCAGTGATACGAAAAACAGCACTAATAGTCCCGAGCACAAGGTGTCAGGGCGTTTCAGCTCTTATCCGCCGTAATAGTACCCAATATTCCTCTGCAACCACAGCCTATTGTGGCTCGGTGAAGAAAATTGATAAGCGCAGCGGTAAAAAAAGCTACGACTGTGACGACAGCCAAAGCGATCTTCTGTGAAAAAGACTAACTGAATTTCTGCATGTTGACAACAAGAATGACGATGTCGGAAACAATTGAAAATTATTTAACAGAGTTACTAAAGATTGTTGAATACGTACAAACATCACCTTACCCTTTAATAATTTAGGCGATTACTTGTAGGTGTTAAGTATTATAACACTCTGTGCAGATGTCCGTTATTGGGACATTATTCCGTCAGGCCTGTCATTATCATAAAGAACGGTGCCTTCCTTCGCATCAAGCAACCTTTATGCATAAACTTCATTTTGTATTTACTGAATAAAGAGACCAAGCACTCAAATTGGTCAACATGAAGTCATATTGATGGCCGCAAATAAATGGCAGAGTTTGGCGTGTTGCGTGAAAAGAAAAACAACTTACTTCCCACGGCTGCCAGCTTTTCAGGAGCCAGTGCCCTCTTCGGAGCTGCTCGCTTCAGCCGCCTGCAGGGCTGCCCCATCACGCTTCGGCGCTGCAGGTTTACAGCACCGAAAACAGCCTTCGTCGCCCCTTTGCTGAAGATTGACACTTGAGCTGCATTAAAAATAAAGGAGATTTAATGCAACAAATATCTTTTTGGTGCAATTCGACCATCATAGATATGTGAGTAAACATTTCAATATTAAGTCCCCAGCGAAAAAAAAACGGTATAAATTTTATCACTGTAAAATTCAAAGGGATTATCGAACCAGGAATCTTACTGTAAGCTATGCATACCTTGGAGGCTTGCCGACATTAAAAATTGTCTCGTTATTAGCCCATAGATTAGTTCTGGAAACACGATTGTAGATTCTGAGTGACGTGAAAAAACTGCACTACCTTAACCAGTTGCAGTCATGCGGTGGACAATGTCCCAGAATATCAAATGCATTATGGGCAGATCTTCATTTTGGAATAAGCCCCGATATTGTCACAAATGACAATTGATGAGGCCGCAAATAACTGAGGAACTAAATGTTTAATGGGGCGAACTTGTTCTCAAAACAAAATAGAAGAAGCTTAGCGTCGTAGGCGTCCATGTCGGTGAAACAGCTCATAAGGCTCGCCACGCGGAGCCTCTTATGCAGACGCGTGGGCTTCTGGAACAATCGGCGTAGAACATTCTAACCTCAAATAAGCAACAGGGTTCTTAAATTTACCAGAATGCGATATTACAGAAACAACAAAAAGGTATATCAGCGGCCAGGCATCAAACCTCGGATTTTCGTGTGGGAGACAAGCACGGTAACCTGTAGGACACGGGAGCACTGTCAATTAGGCCAGCTGTGCGCGCGGCAATATTTCAAAATTTTCAAAACCTGAATGGGTTTTATGGAACTCAGGTTAATCCCAATTTTCTTCTTAAAGCCTGCCTACCTGAAAACGAATGGTGCGGTAAACACACCAGATGGCTAACCCCGCCTAACCCCTTGATGCGTTTGTGTTACTTTAGTAAGAAGCGTTAAAGTGCCAGCGCACAAGGCCTGTGCAGCACTTGGAAGCAAATGGCAATGTAGCCTTAAAACGAGAGGCAGTTGGAAGTGAGTTGCAGCACAGCACTCACTTGTGGCATGCGCCTCTCGCGTTCACACAATTAAGGATGAACCGCATGTAAGTGATTTAACGAGCGAAGAGACGAGCGATGTAGATTTCTCACTGTCGCTTGTAACGCTGCTCGGTTCTTGAATTACTAGAGAACGTCGCTCATCGCATTGATCGCTTGCTCCTGTCGCTTTTATGCGGTTTGCCTCGTTGCGCGGATGACCGAGTGATAACCAAAAGAGTCGCCATCGCTTGTCTCGTCGCTCGCTTTATGGTTGTTGGAGCTTGCGAAAAATGTGAAGCGTGAATTTTATCAAGGGCTTTGTCCTTGCCGACTGTCAGACTGCTGGAAGAACTTTGGCTTCCAGTGAAATACGACCACACGATTTCTCACTTTGCTTAGGAACTGTGGAGGAAAGCTGAAAAGGAAGTAGTTGGAAAATCAGTTCATGGTCCCTTCAAGAAAGTTGTTCGAAACGCCTTGTTTTCTGCTTTGTTTCTAACTATTCAATGGCGTCCCCCGCTACCTTCACAATAAAGTACGGCCAGAGGGCTAACAAATAAGCGCAAGATATACAGCATTTTGTATAAAACGTCCGTGTCCCAATCGAAAAAGAATTCCTTATACTTTTCGCAAGCAACATATCAATACAGACTCACTTCTAAACGCGCACGGCGCGCAATATTTCGAGTAGTTTCCGAGAACGAAAATCGAAATTGAATCCGAACATTCGTAGTGGAAGTGAACGGAGTGCAAATACAAGAGCTAGCACGTAGCGGGTACCCAGCAGTCACAGGCTCCGCAAAACACACCGCCACTCGATTTGTAGAACTCAAGCCTTGTCCACCGATCCACGAGATAAAGCTCCCTGATACACTTACCAAGTCCTCCTTCTCCCTTCCCGCGCCTTCGGTGGAACGTTTGCCTCTGGGTGCGTTCCTACAATCCGACTGCTCGATCATTGACAGGTCGGTTCCGGGACTTCCTTGGCAAAAGCTCGAGGGTCATCGAATGCACAAAGCACGTGTGCGACAACCAGCCGCAAACGTTCGCTTTCACGCTGCCTTCACACACAAGAACACGTCATAAACGCTCCAAAAAGAAAGGACTGAAAAAGTTAAACGATTGGACGAGCACTCACCAATTAGACTCAAATCCACAGGGCACGCCGGCACCTGGGACACTTTTTTTCCGAAAACGGTCTTCGATGAAGTTTTTCAGTCGCTTTGTTTTTGAGTTTTGTTACGATGGCGATGGCGATGCGGTGATGTTCGTTAATTCGACCCACTGATCTCAATGACAATTGCTGGATCACGCTTCCCGCTCCCGCAAGTGAAGCCACCGGACGGCAATCTTGCCAGGAGACGATTTGCGGTTTTCCTAGCATTTCGCTGTGGTTTTCCCATCGTGATGTAGACACGTTTCCTATTCGTTCGTCGTCATTCGCCGAAGAAGTGTTTTAAGACTCTGTGTACCGTTGAGACTTGCCGTTGTGAACACGTGGAAAATTTTACAAAAGCGCAGTGCAGCAGGAAAAGGCCACAACTCGTCGAAAGCAAGTTTCGCCGGTCTCGCGGCGGGATCAAAGCTTCCATGGCACACCGAAGTACTGCGTCTCTGTTCCTTTCAAACGCATGGATACCGATCAAACATCCACGCCATGTGGATGTGTATTGCGAGTGCAATGTGTGTGAAGCCGTATGTAAAGATACAACTCGTCAAAAGCAAGTGTCGCCGGTCTCGCGGCGGGATCAAAGCTTCCTTGGAACGCCAAGTCCTACATCTTTGTGCCTTCGAACGCTTGAATACCAATCAAGAATCGACGCTGCACCAAAGTTCTGAAGGTGTGTCGCACGTAGATGTCTTTAGATCATATATATATATATATATATATATATATATATATATATATATATATATATATATATATATATATATATCGCCACGGAGTTCTGGATCGTCCAGCTGATTCGGTGAGTTGCTATCAATAAACGGAGGGGGGGGGGGGTGATCTTTAAGTGCTCTTATGTACTATTAACTATAGCTATGCTAAAATCTACTCTAAAGGCCCGTTCACACTCTTGCGACCTCTTTTACCTGGGTTCCTTAAAACTTCTTAAACCAGAGGACACACTGGCGCCATCTATACACGAACTCAACTCTCCTACGTCACGCCGCGGTGGCGGCGCGTCGATCGCACTTCCGGTCTGGGGTGGTGGGCAGAAGTCGCCGTGCGAGACATGCATTTCTGTGGTCTCTCGGAAGAAACCAGACAAAAAACCTGCCTTCAGGGCCCGTTTGCTCGAAGCTGGTTAACTCTAACCGCGGTTAAAAGTTAACCGCGTTTCCCTACCTAGGTACCTCCGAGTACCTAGCCGCGTTCGACAAAAACTCGATGCACAATTTCTCCGTGTTTTATTATTAAGCGGTAGCTCCCGCCACCTGCCGGTCGAAGCAAAGAAATAGCCTTTTAAGAAACTTTTTCGCTAGTTTTGTCTTTACTAAGAAAAATAAAACCGACATCTTTCGTAGTATTTCTTTTTATGCATAAAATATATATGTATACTTTAAAAAAATCATAAATATTTTGATGCATTTATTGTTTCGCCAAACACAGCATAAGTTTACAGCGTTGATTTCGGATCTGGCAACGGTGTTTTCTTCTCCGTGTTTTGCGACGCACGTTTCCCGCGCTTTAGTTATCAGCTGATTTTCACTGTTTGTCTTCTCTGCCGTTTGCCCAACCGACCCTCCGACTCGCCCGCCGACTGACTGACAACTGATTTGCGGACGGATTGGCGAAGATAAGGGACGCAATGTCGACTGTGACGCGGCGCCGACATCGAAGAGAGCGCGTGTTCGCCCTGTACGCTGTTGTGATGATGGGACGGCAGCGTGTGTTCCGTGACCGCTTGAATCCTTTGGAGGGGTTCGACGAGGACGAACTGCAGGAGCGCTTTCGATTCGGTCGCGCGGGCATTGTGTTCCTCGCCGACACACTGCGCCCGGGCTTGGAGCGGCCGACGCCTCGCAGCCGCGTCCTCTCTGCAGAGCAGCAGGTCATTGTCGCCCTGTAGTTCTACGCCACGGAGAACTTCCTCATCACCGCAGGGGACTGCATCCCCGTGTACATCTCCACTGCTTCGTAGACTGTGAGGCGGGTGACTCTAGCCTTGTCACGTCGTGCCCGAGACTTCGTAGGGTAAGTGGTTTGGAGCATCTCCTGGCGCGTCCCCATACTAGGCGCATGTGCATGCCAGTTTTCCGAGAAGGAAGCCTGGGCCTAGATCGCTCGATGAGCAATCACCATTATTTCAGACACCCTTTGTATAGAAATTTTGGTGCGTGAATACTAGGGCTGGGCGTCGATTAAAAGTTTTAACCCGATTAATCGCCACCCTTTAATCGATTAATTAATCGATTAATCGGTTGCTTTGATTTTTATAAATAATATATTTAAAAAAATGCAACAACTCGTCTTGCCTTTGAAGACTTATTTTACTCTTTGTTACACGGCGTAAAGGGCATTTACAGTTGAGGATACATATAGTTCAACGATTCAAAGACTCGCATATTTTTGCTCCAGCTTCGAAGACAAAGAAGTTTGTCCACATTCTCCGACAGGAAGACAAGAAGTCGGGGCTTGGGCGATGCTTTCTTCTTTTTTCAGAGAAAGGGGACTCGATGAGAAGGCGTTGATTGTTGTCTGCGTTTTGGTGGATGGTCCTTGCTTCAGCGACGTACATGGGAGCTTCGCTTGTAGGTGATACTGAAACGAACATACGCTTCCACTGTATGAAAACGGCTTGTTGCAGATGATGCAGTGGACTTCCTTAGAGTTAAAAATTCACCGCTGGAGTTTACTTTAAACCCAAACTTTCCAGCGAGATTGCCTTTCATACTCGTGAACTCGTCCATTTGTACGGGCCGAATACTGGAACAAGTAACCATGGCGTTGTTAGCTTCCCAGCTTGTTTTTCTGCTTGTTTGTCTTGCCTGGGCAGGATGTGTAATAGATTCTCAACACCGGCTTGTTCGTCTGGCCTCGGTAGAACTGTAATATATATCCTCGAACACGTGACGCTTCGCGAGCGCGAGAATTGAATCTTGCTCATACTCATAGCACCTGGCTGGGAACAGAAAACCGCTCAGGACAGAACGACTGAATGCACGCCATGCAGCGTTTTCGTTAAGGGGGGGCATGAGTCACCCCTAGTTTGGGCAGGTCGTCCAGGATGGAGCCATGCGTGCGTCCAGTTGACTTCTTTTTGAGTACCGATTAAAAAAACGATTAACCGGTTAAAACATTTGATCGCGATTAAAGCCTTAATCGATTAATCGGAAGGTTAATCGATCAATTGCCCAGCCCCTGAATACCTGAGTTCGTTGGAGGTGGTCTTCTCAGCACAGCTATTCTGCAATTTATTTACGGCGCACCACCTGTGCAATGACCCTTCAGTTTTTGTTAAGCTGTAGACTTGCTAGCATGAATATCTGCAAGCGTATCGATCCCCCCGTATACTGGTACCCCCCCAAAGGAACATTAATAGTGTTACTTCAGCACACGATATTTGTTTTCTAGTTATGAGCGTGACGACCAGTGAACTGAGCAGTAAAATTACACGAACCAACTGGAGTGTACAAAATGACTCCCTTAGTACCTATTATTGGTGCAGGTGCAAATAAAGTAGGAGTGCAGATATTTATAAACAGCCTGGTTTCTACACTCGCAACTATGCACTTGGTGATGCTGAGCTAGTCTTGCGGCTACTGAGTACTGTCATTGTGCGGACAAGGTTTTTATTGCTCGCTATTGATGAAGATGAATGATAGGTGTGTTATTTCTAAGCATGTGATCACAACAACAATACCATCGCTGTTAATGTCATAGTGCTACAGACTGACTCAAATTCATCTACAATGCAGGTGGCCAGGTGAAGCTGAGGGTCATGCCTTGCAACAGGCCTTCTTTGAGGCCGGTGGGTTTCCTTCGGTCGCGGGTGCTGTTGATGCCTGGAAGCACCCACGACTCTAGGATATTCACCGAGGGCTCGGTGTCAGGCAAGCTGGCCGATGCCGTTTACGATGGTCTACTGCTTGGAGATAGCGGCTACACCTGGCAAGCCATAGCTGATGACGCCCTTCTTCTCTCCGTCATCAGCAGCGGAGGTCGCCTACAGTGCGTCGCATAGCACAACGAGGAGCATCGTGGAATGGTAAAACCTGGCTATGCGTCCTTGTTCGACGCATCAGGGTTTCAGCACCTCAAGGCACCTAAACTTTTTCATATGGTTGTGCCTGCGCTTTACATTTGTTGCCATTTTTATGTTCTTGCATAGAAGGCTACGGCTGCTCAGAAGCAAGGAAAGGAAGGCGTATCTCCACTCCACCTTATTTGTACTACTGGCTATAACCTACTGCCATAGCCTGTAATGTTTATTCTAAGGTTAGCCAGCTTTGTGGGAATGAAGTAAGTCAATTCACAAAATTCAACCATTTGTCAGCTAACTCTATATGTCACATTAATTATTATATTTCATTCGCTCTTTTCTGTTTGAACTCCAGAATAGAAGTTAGAACTTCTCTGAAACATATCCTTCCTGTTGGTGCTGTATGACTGGGTTTATTAACCTACAAGTTTTTACTATACCTGTTTTCACCTCAAGAAAAAGGTATGTTTTACACATTGTTCCTACGCGGCGCGAAATAGTTCTTACGAGATTCGGTTGTCGGAGGAAAAAGCTATGCTTTTGACGTATGGAACGTGTACGTCTTGATAAGATAACATATATCTAATCTAAAATTCACCTACATATGTCTTCATTATCCACATAAAGGGGGAAATTAGTAATGTTCCGCGAGGAGCCGGACTTGTTTTACTTCGGTTCTCAAGGTGAAAACAGGTATAGAAGTTCATACTTTTCAAATAGCAGTTGTTAGAAATGCCTAAATGTAAAGCAATTCTTAGAGAAAAAAAAAAAAGCAATGCTTGCAATGTGAACATAAAAATTACACATTGGCTTATGCAGGTCTTGTTTTTGGACAGTTTCAGTACAGACATATTCAAACATATCCTCTTAAATACTGCTTATCTCAAACTACATTTTCCTTGCAGGTTTTTGCGAAGAACATTTTCATTATATCAGTGATGGGATAGCTGCGCCATTTGCCCCAGAGTAATTACCCTGCTACGTTCTGCTACATTTAACCAAAATGTGAGCAATTTGCTCCAACATAGTGCCAAAACTTCATGTCACTTTAATAATGCTGAAAATATAATAGCCCGGACGTCGCTGCCCGGCCGGACCGTTATGATATGCTTACGCAAGTTTTCAGGTTTTCAAAACTTTTGATTATCGTCTCAAATACCATACTATTCGATCACATTTTGTATGAATGACACACAGTATCTGGAAGTTTCATAATAATATTCATGTTAGTCTGTTCATTCTGGAGGGTTAGCTAGTGTCGCTGAGTGCGCTTTTCACCGTGCTGTGGTGTACTGCAGAGAAGCAAACACCACGGAGTAGGCATCGCAATTTTGCATGTCTTGCTTCGCCGCAGCGCACCTCCGTGTTAAGCGGGAAGCACTCCTCCAAAGCGAGACGCAACACAATTCCTGAATACAACTTCGGCTCGTATATATGATAGATTGTGAGATCCTAGCGGTACCTTTTTCGAATTCAAGACTTAGTAAGCGTACTTCGGTATTGCAAGAACATTTGTGTGTGCTCTTTTGTATGTTTATTTATTTATGCCAACTCATTTGTTTAGCTATCAATTTTCTATCGGTGTGAGTAGATTAGAACTAAATTGACAGGAGCAGTCGATGGAATCTCGGGAAGAACCTGAATGAGTTCGGCGGGATTGTTTTTAAGTTTCGTTCACATGCCATTTTTGCTATGAAGTTCTACCGATAAAATGTAATTTATGTTGATAATCAAATGACAAGTGCTTTGCTTTTTATCTGAATTATAAATTGCAGTTTTATTACAACCTCTAGAACTTGAACGAAACATCAGTTTATGTGATCAATGTTATTGTACTATTTCAGTGGCATTCAGTACCTAAAATAACCATTCAAAGCAGTTTGTGCTGTCCTTCATCACTCAACTTCTTGTCACCTTGTCAAGGTGCTTCTCTATGCAACTAAACGCTATAGTTTTGTGTTTGAGGTACTCCTCCTGTGCAGTTGATGCTAACAAAGGTTTGGATGTATGTGAGAAGGCAATGTAGACATTGACTTTTAGTTGGACAGGCCGAAACATTAAGCTTGACATAATGTTTGCATTGGTATTATTAAAAATTAATGTGTGCTTATGCTACAGATGTTCTTTTTGTTGCTCCGAAATTGACTTTTGACTGCTCCAAGAGCTGCGCCAAAATGACTCGGACCAATCACATCACTGATATCTTTAACAAAATCTGCATATCATTACTATGTTAAAATATTCCAGCAAAAATATAAAATATTAGGCATAATACCATGTTTTCAATGGGCTGGAGCGATGACAGACATCACATGCTGACCTCATTAGATGTTCTTGTTAAACCGCTTCAAAAGGATAACAGATCTTGCTCTACTTATACACTGTGCAGGACGATAGGCCAGCTCAAGCGTAGGTTCCACCGCCTCCATGCTGAGTTGAGGATGCAGCAGAGAGGTGCTGTGACATCACTGTCGCCTGCTGTGTCCTGCACAACCTGGCCAAGACATACCCCTGCAGCATGCCAAGGACTGTCCTCCCCGAAGAGGCTCCCGTCAAGCCCGTGGCAGCGGGTCGTGACGAAAGCAATGAGGCTCGGTACGCCATCATCAGCCAGTTCATTGGTTGAGCGTAAGTATACCAATGTATTGCACATGCTGATTCGCATGGTAAAATGGACAATTGGGCTAGTTGGTAAGAGTTCATTATAACTTACAGTGCGACTAGGACAAGGACAGACAGAGGAGAAAACACAGGACAGCGCTTGTCCTGTGTTTTCTCCTCTGTCTGTCCTTGTCCTGGTCGCGCTGTAAGTTACAATGAGCTTCGCATGGTCTTGAATACCAGTGCATTGTGCTGGCAAGGTACCCCCAATGATGTAAAGTCGTCAAACATTACCTTTTACAACTAATCTTCTGTGATACAATGTTGATATATAAAATTTTTAATACACTGTACATGCTTTAGTTATATTTCATCTCACCCGACGAAGGACTAGGGCCCATAGGAAATATACCACATGGTTTCAAACAGGCTCGTGATTGGACCCGGCGGCCCGTAGCATTGGGCTTTAGTCCATCGTAGGACGATACGGAGTATAGACCGACACGCTGTTTACAAACAATCCCGCATTTGCCCACACCAGGTGTGGGCACTGCGCGTGCGCAGAAACCGAATTCGCGGGAAGTGAAGCGTCTGCGCATGCGCAGTGCCGTCGACAGCGCCACCGCAGCTGCGTGACGTCAGGGCCTCGTGTTGGTCTATAGCAGATCTGAATCCAGAAATCTATTGACAGTTGCAAGTAAAATGAATTTTATTTCTCAGCAGCTGTGTTGGCTTTGTCATATGTAAACAAATACATTCAAATTGAAAATTAAAAACAGCATAATATGTCAAAGTTTACTCTTCTCCTTATTGTTTTTTTAACTATTTGATTTGCAATTCTGCACGATGTGTTTCCAGTCCAATTAAAGGTTTTTGGTCCTCTAGTAATTTTTTGACTGATGGTAGAACTCCTCTGCAGCAGTTGCTGCTGCGATCGTTGCCGTGGCAGCTTGCTTCACCCTTTCTGTGCACTCCTTCTCTAGCAGGAGATTCGCTCCCTCCAGCTGCTGCTGCCTCTCTGTCTCCTGCAGGAACCGCTGTGAAGCCTCCCGGCACCAACGTCAGCTGTACGGCACATTCGTTGGAGCCCGCGGCACCGCCTCCTGTGGCAGACTCTCGTGCAGCACTTCCGCTCCCAGAGGGACCGGGCTGTGGATCTATCCCCCTGGAGCTGCGACAAAGGCATGTGTAACAAGTGGTCAGGTTCTGTTCTTGTCAGTACGGGCAAAGAGAACACACTGTGCATAGTTTGTAACCCTGATAAAGATGCCGATGCTGTGCCAAAATTCATTCATACGTGTTAGTGCAGAGGACAAAGTTTGCTAGCTAAGTTGGTTTATATACTGACGTGCAGGCTTGAGGTCGGAGCACAATGTCGTTACTTCTTGCACAATTGCCCAATACATGGTGTGGGAAAATGCGCATTTGGTTGTGAAGACCATTTGCATGCATGTGTTCATACACTTCCACTGCTAAAGGTTCAAATGCAGCTGTGTAGATATGTGATTAACAGTTCATAAAATTAGTGGTCACATTTCCAGTCAAATCTCGTTGCACTGTGCACATTGATAGGACAACTTCAAACATTACAGCACATAGTTTCACTGGCATCGATTTTACTCGCACAGGTTACCATCATGGGAGTCGTTAATTTCACAACGGGAATGAAGGTAGTGTTTGAGCCAATTTTCCTAAGTTGGTGAAACTAGCAACAGGATGGTTGTACTGTGTGTGATCTTTTAATTTACGTATTGAAAACCTATTAGAGTTAGCATAAAAAAAAAGCCATTGCCACTTTGTTGCATTTAATTTTTATTAGATTATGGTAAACAGCTTTACCTCCTGATTTTTTATTGCATGCCGTCCTATTTCATAAATTTGTAGCTTCGGTAAAACTCTTTCAGCCTTGTTGAAAATAATGAGAAATGTGGTAGCGCTTTGTCTTGTCAAATCTTGGAGTGTACTCTGGAAGACTGTTTCGTGACTTCTACTTCGACCCGCCTTTGAGCTTTTGTGGTTGAAATAAAACTAAAGCCAGATTCCCGAAACTTTCTTACGACAAAAGAGCTTGTAAATTTATCTTACGACAAAGTTACAAACTTTTGAGTATTCCCGATGCAAAATGTTCACAGGTTTTACGCAAGTTACGGATTTCGTCGAAACGTGCGCAAAACTTACGAACACTTTGCTTCGGGAATACTCAAATGTTAGTAACTTTGTCGTGAGATAAATTTACTAACTTTTTTTGCCGTAAGAATGTTTCAGGTATCTGGCCTCTGGTCTTTATATAAAAGTACTCGGCAGTAATGCTATTCAAATGGCGACATGCCCATCTTGTTATCAACATTTGTCCTTGTCTTTTAGAGCCTCGCCTGGAGCGACAGTTCTGCTTTACTATGACCGGTTTCTTAGCACCATTTACTCGTCACACAATCGGGTCTAGAAACCAGTCACCTACTCTTCTGTGTCACCTATCGTGGCAACCAAACCCGCACAGGTTAGGAGAGTCCTCGCTGATCGTCTCGAGGACGGCTTCGACGAGGGGCGTCAAGACATGGGGGTTTGGCCCAGCACTTATGAATTAAGGAATAGTAATTTTGTCTCGTCTACTACTTACTCGAGTCATGAGCAAAAACAAAGGAGGTGGGGTTCACTGTTCAACCAAGTATGTAAATGAACCTTTTATGGGAAAATCAAAATAAACAAATACTGCATGAGGCATTCTTTTAAACATTCAGTAACTGCGACATAACATTGCTGAAACTGTGGACTATGTAATCATGCAATTTTTACTTTCTTACAGTTTGGCCTGTCGGCCTCGGTTGGCCTGGACCATTGTGCTCTCCAAAAATGTGTGTTAATATTGTGTCCGAAGTTTTGGGTCTTCCACTAGAACTGTTTTACGAGTTCCAGACAGCCTGTGCAGAACTTGTACATAAACTGCAATAAATGGTCTTCTGATGCTGTAACACTGCTTTTACTGCTGTTTTTAGAAGATGACAAGTGGACTCCCAGTAGAGGGCAAAGGTGCACGAATATACAAGTGTCCACATACACGTTTCTAAGTTTGAATGTCCATATATTATCACTAAAGCAATGCAATATATTTTTAACTTAAGAACACAATGAACTTAGCTGTGCGCTGTTCGTGCTTCTTGTATAAGCTGTACAGCAGTCTGGTCTTCTTTAAAAGGTTCCTCCAACACTGCTGTAATTGGTCTGGGGTGCGCAAACAGCCCATGCCTGTCTTTCTGTTTGGGTCGTGATCGTAGCACTGAATTTCCCCATAATTTGATATTTTCGCTTCCCCACGACCCGAATTAGTTGTAATTGTTCATTCAATGTCCAATTCCTCTGCCGTTTCATGCTGATGCTTGATGTCGCCTGACTTATTTTCGATTTCAGATTGGTTGTGATGGTCTGCTACGTAATTATGTCTCTCTTTATAATCCTAACAAGACATCTATAGTTATCCCAAAACAAAATAAAACGACGAAAGACAAGCGCAAGAGAAAACATGGACACTTCTTTCATGATAGAAGCTTTGTTCATTTCCCAGTTGTACAAGTTCGGAGACGACAGTACCGAAGTTCGATCGAATGCCGTGCCGGCATCCGTGCCGGCTGTTACTATTGAGGTAACAGATATTTGCTTCCGAGGAAAGTTTTTAGTCTACATCTTCCCTTCGTTGAACCTTCTACCGCTGCAAGGGGGTCGTCGGTGTTGTGGATGCACTGCAAATACAATACACGGCGAACTGTACTATAAACCAGACTCCGCGATTAGAGGCAGTTTTTCGGAGAGATTTGTTTCACTACCATGCGATTGCGGCTCCAGTTAGGTTTTAAAAGTGAAAAAAAGAAAGCTGGACGTTGATTACAACGCAAGATCTGCTGATATGACATTTTGATAGCGGTACGATCTCATAACTTTCTCGTAAAACATCGCGGCACTCACCTAGGATATATTTTAAAGGTCCCGCTGACTGTAGCATTCGTTGAAACAAGTCCACTTCAGAGGGCGATGCGTGAACTCGAACTTGACGTGACCGGTCAAGCGTAGCCTTTCTCCCACAGCACGCTCGCCGTCCGGCGGTGGGCGAGCTGCCGTCGACTCCGACTGTAGACTGTGTTGAAATGTCCCTTTCGTGGCACGAGGATGACGCATCTTCGTAAAAATAAATGTTCCCAAACGTGACGAGCCGCCGTAGCAACCGTATTGTCTGACGCTAGGTACTATTTGACTCCGCCGTCCCTACTCTCCAGGTCACGTGACCTCAAATTCTCCCTCGTAGGGAAATCCGGTTAACCGCGGTTAGTTAACCAACTTCGAGCAAACGGGCCCTGGTCGAAATGCTGCAACGGGGGCTGTACCAAGAGAGCCTGGAAAGGTTTGAAGATCAGTTTTCATGTGTTTCTGCCCCCTCCGTTCGTCCGAGAACGTGGATAGTAGCCGTGAAAAGGGCAAAGCAGACGCTGTCGAACTACGATTGCTTGTGCGGGCAACACTTCGTGGTCGCCAGATGTATTTTTTTTTGTTCCAACATGAACGAGAGAAAACCGCCAAGTTGTCCGGACCACCCACGGGTTCAGTCCGTCTTCAAATTCACACTGCCGCCTGATCGTTCGAACTTTCGTCTGCTCTTTCAAACTTGTCTGCTTTTTGTCGTCTGCTCGTTCAAACAGAAGCGGCCCGTAGACCAAACTTTGACCCAGTGATTGCAATAAGAAGTAATTGCAGGCCTCAAAAGACTTAAGTAGGCTGGGTTTAAACTGTAGATACAAGATGTTGATAATTGGTACCAGTGGCCATCACCGACTTGTTACGCTTGGTCTGTTCCCGCTTCCGATTTTCAGTATCGACGTCGATCATCGCCGCTACCTTCTACACTTTTGCAGCACGAGCGACGTCGCCACCGAAAATAGCTAGAAGAATCTCATCATGGGTTTTACGTCCATTCTGCGGCGGTCATGCGAATGAATTGCTGCACGTCAAATTATTTACGCGAGGTTTAGCGGCGTAACGATCCTTGATAATTTCGCTCAGGCGATTGAAGTGGTAAGACATTCCTATGAGGATGTAGAATCGACAATTCCAACGCGAAAAAGAGTACGCATGCTCATACAGACACCGACAACGTGACATTCCAATGGTTTGTTGACGCGGGACGCGGTGCTTCTCCGCACTCCATTGCGCATGAGTTCGAACAGTCATCTGCTCTTTCAAACTTGTCTGCTTTTTGTCGTCAGCTCGTTCAAACGACAGCGGCCCGTAAACCAAACGTTGACCCGGTAATTGCTCTAAGAACTAAGTGCAGGCCTCAAAACACTTTTGAAGGTTGGTTGGGGTAAGTAGGCTAAGTGTAAACAGTAGATACAAGAAGATGTTGATAATTATTACCAGTGGCCGTCACCGACTTGTAATGCCCGATTCTACTATGCGGTTTTCAGTATCGACGTCTACCATCTCAGCTACGGTCCAACCTTTTGCAGCCCGAGCGATGTCGCGACTGAAGATAGCGAGCAGAATCTCATCCTGAGAGTCGGGCTTTAGCGCCCATTCTGCGGCGTCCACGTGAAATGAATCGCCGCACGTCACATTATTCACGCAAAGTTTTGCCTCGTTAATTTTGCTGAAGCCGCTCAAATAGTCAGACATTGTTAGGAGGACGTAGAATCAACAATTCCAACGCGAAAAAGAGCACGGGGGCTCCCACCGACGCCGACAACAACGCAATTCAATGGTTTGTTTATGGGCGACAGCGGGCTTCTTGCCCACCGTCCACCGCGCATGCGCGGCGCCGGTGGCGTCCGCTAGGGGCGCTCCGGTTTGTTTGTAAACATGAGTTGGTGTATTGGGTAGCAGTGTAAACTCGGCGGTCCGGCATATTTTTTGTATTTCTCTCGCGCATTATCCTTTCTTTCTTGGTTCGAAAAACTTTTGTCAATGTTATAAACGAGCCTTTGTATGGGTATTACGCACATTTGACCTCGGAAATCCCGCAAAACCTTCGATCTTGTGAAATGCAGTTCCAGGGTCACCACCTAGATGGCGCCACATTGCCATTGTGTTCCCTCGTTCTAAAAAAATTTATGATGTTTTAAGAGATCTCGTGTCTCTCAGTCGTACTCGGTCGCAAGAGTGTGAACGGGCCTTAATGGATTACGTGGGAGCACGAGTAGAGCAACGCTGTGGAGCAATGAGGGTTTTCGAAGGCAAAAGTACAAGACGGCGATAATGAAAATCTTTAAAGCGCGGCCGATATGGTCGTGTGCAAACTGTTGACCAATTACAATTAGGCGAGCCGCACTCAAACGTCAAGTGCAATTAAGTAGGTTGATAATGAGCCAGCACTGATCAGTGATGAGGAGCTGTTGTGCGCGGTATTCTGTAAATCGTCTAAGGACGAAAAAAAAGACGTACCTTCACCCCCTCTTCCGTCGCTAGTGGACGCTGGATTAAGCTCGTTTCTGGACCGCGAGGGCCGCACTTACTTTACTCTGGCGCAGTCGCCAGAGTAAAGTAAGGCGCTGATCCAAAGCCATATACCGCTTCACGCACATTGCACTCGCAAAACACATTCACACAGCGTCGATTCTTGGTCGGTATCCAAGCGTGCGAAGGCACAAAGAGACAGCACTTCGGCGCTGCCAAGGGAGCTTCGACCCCGCCGCGAGACCGGCGAAACCTGCTTTCGAAGAGTTGTGCCTTTTTCCTGCGACACTGCGCTTTCGTAAAATTTTCCACGTGTTCACAGCGGCAAGTCTCAGCGGTACACAGAGTCTTAAAGAACTTCTTCGGCGAATGTCGACGAACGAGTAGAAAACGTGCAAGCTGGCGAACCGCAGCAAAAGGCTAGCAAAACCCAGCAAGATGGCCGTCCGGTGGCTTCACTCGAACTGCAGCGAACAAGCGGGGAAGCGCGATCCAGCAATTGTCATTGAGATCGGTGGTTCGACCACAGTGGTTTCGACGAAACTCATTTGACGCAACGTGACTGTGCTTGTTTTAGTCAACTTACATTTGAACTTTCAAATTTAGAAATAAACTGTTTTAACATTGATATAATTATTTGCAATAAAGCATGTTGGAGTGCATTGTGTACTAAACTGAAGCTGGGCCGGCTTAGCTTTGTTTTATTTTAACATGGCGGCGACCATCATTGTCCCATGTGCCGTGTTCGACCTATTTGCTGTGCATTGGTTGTCCTGGGGGGCTATGTTCGACAAATGTTTCGTTTCTCCTAAAAAGAAAAGGAAGTGATGGAAGTGCCGATATCGCGTCTGATTTGTTAGAGGCTGAAATGACGAAAGCTGAAATGACGAAAGTTCTCTTTTTCGTCATTTGAGCCTCTAGTCAATTAGACGCGATATCGTCACTTGCGTCACTTCCGTTTCTTTTTAGGAGAAACAAAACATTTGTCGAACCTAGCCCCCCTGTTATCCACCTCCTGCGATCCGCATCAGCCGCAAGCATGCCGTCTACGTATTGTGTGCCCACCGGAAAGAATATCCCGTCTTCTCGGAAGCTAGGCTCCCCCTAGGGTTTTTTGAACCGTGGCTCGGACGCTGTCGGCACCCACGAACCGCGTCCGTGAGCCTCACGTCGTTTGCTTGGTTCCTTTGCGTTTCCGGCGATGAATCCCCCAGCCCTGGCCTCATCCCTACATGACCTAGCTGGTGAAAAACAATCTACGACAGCGCAGCGTCTTTGGAATGCGATTACTACGATCAGTGGCTCTTAAAACCTCAGTGTTCGACGTGAATGCTTTTTGGTTCTCGTATGATACTAACTGTCAAAACGGGATCGAAGTGTTTGCGTAGCATAGTGGTAACGCCTCTGACTCATATGCCGCGTCGCGGGTTCCGTTCCCAATGGGGGCTTGCTTTTTTGTTTTCGAATATTTTGTTTTGTCGAGGCAGTTGACGATATTTACATTTCGTTTTTATTACTAACACTGAAAAAAAAAACGACTGTTTTCGACGAAACATCGCTCAACTAAATGGTATGGGACTCTCTTTCCGGAGGTGCATAGAGGTTCAGCGGGGCTTGGGTTGCTGGCTGATTTATGCAAAGCGTTTGTTTTCTTTCTTGGTATATTTCCCGGTATAGTCCCAGACTGTTAAACCGTTGTTTGAACATCAGGTACGTTTTCTGGTTTACGCAAACCGCTTTTAAGATAACAGGTTTGTCTTTCATAGTTTAATCATATTGTTTTTGTTTTTCGGTAGGGCTCTTTATGAAAATCTGTGAATATTCCCCTTTTTGCTTGTGACATATATCCTTTTACTTTTGTTTTATACAAAAACTACAATCGCAGACATTTTTATTGCGTGCTCCACTTTTATATAGATATTTTTATTTTCTTGTTTCTAATTTGCTTCAAATTCGTCAAAATCAGGTGTAATAAAACATTTCCGTTTTTCGCGAGTCGCCGGCCTTATCGCTTTAGTTATGCGTCTTCGCCGTTATGACGCACTGATAAACCGCCACAGCTTTCCCGCTTATCGGTAGAGTTACCGGGTGACCGCTGTGACGATCTGGTCCACCTGTTGAGCGCACCGGCGACCGCTTTGCTTTCCTGGAGTTCCGGTAATGCCCGGTACGACCGGAGCCACAGTCCGATACACCAGATAGGGCCACCGCTATAAGGCTACCGGGGTTCCGGACTAAGTAAACCGGTCCTGGTGAAACACTCCGGGCTTCCGGTATGGCGTCACCGGGACTCCTGACAACGTATACCGGTCCTGGTATACCTACTCCGGGCCGCGAATATGATGCTACCGGGCCTCCGGTATGAATATACAGGACCGCCCTGGACCGGTACGATCCGGTATAATTTCATATGGTTTTTTTTAGTAGGGTCGCAATTAGATCTGCACTTCAATTTAGAATGTGGGTTGGGTTGTACCGCGTGAAACATGAGATCTTCCTACTAAGAACTCCCAAAACTAGCCTTCACGCAACAGTGCCGCCCGTATTGACAGCAGAGTCGACGCTATCCGTGTTTTAAGCTGTGGTGTGCCAAATACTCAACAATAGTATTTGAGGTAAGATACTAAATACAGATTTGACAATGTATTTAGAGAAGTATTTAGGTTACGTTTATTACAAACTACAATATCTAAGATGCGAAATACCCACCTGTAAATATATTTGGAGCGGTATTGAAGTTACTTTTACTATGAACGAGGTTGAGTAGAGCAGAAGTACCTTGAAAGTGGGCAGAGCCGCGACGTAAGTGTTGCTAGGATACGTTCCTCCTTTGCGTTACGTCATTTCCATGTACCTTTCCTCAGATGTCGAAACTAGCAATCCTGGATAGCTAGGTTCGACATTTGAGAAAAAGTACATGGAAGTGAGGTAATGCAAAGGAGGAACGTGTCCAAGCAACACTAACGTGGCGGCTCTGTCCACTTTGACGCCGCTGCTTCATCGCAAACTTGACACCTGTCACGCGTTTGAGCGACGTTCGGAGCCAACTGCCGGCGAACGGAAGGAGCTACGCAGTCCCCGAGGCGTCCCTACGCGCGGAATACGGGCTAGGATTTACTACGACGCAGGGAGCAGTTTCTGCGTTTAGTTAAGGAACGGCATCCAATCCTGTGTGCCGCTGGCCGTCGCATCTGTTCTAGTACAAGTAAAAGTATTGAAAAACAATAAAAACCTTTTGGGCGCTTTAAAACAAACCGCTTTTTGTGTCCTTTTTCTATACATTTAAAAGTTAATTGGAGAGAAAGTTGTTTTAATATTACAAGGTATGCGGGACGCGCTACGCACCTCCTTTAGAGCAACATGTCGAAGCAAGCCAGAATCGTGCGGTTGACGGCTGCACATAAACAGCTCCCGTTACCTGCGTTTTACGGTCCCGGCGCGTAGTGAAGGCGCGGAAGCAGGCAGACGACCTGGACGAAGACGCCTGCTTGCTTTGTTGAACCCAAGAAACATTCGGTTGATGTGACTTAATTTTCACAAAATGCGCCGCAAGACAAGGACAGAGTAAGTAAGACAACACGAAGCGCTACTTTCAACTGAATGTTTATTGAAAACACACTATTTTATACCCAATCGGGCTTCTCAAGTAAGAATTCAAATTCTTTGTCTGTTAGATGCACTGACGGAGCACTAATGCGTTTGTCATCCCCCTGCATTCTAATGTTGAATGACTCGAACATCTCTCTCGAAATTTTACTTCTCTGCTTTCCCAGAATTTTTTTTTTTTTTTTTCAGTTCCGGGGCGCAAGGGCATCTGTCGCAATGAATAGCTAAATTGCCCGAGGGAGAATTCTTTACAGATAGCGCGTGCTCTCTTGCCCTTTCATTAACGCATCTGCCCGTCTGGCCCAGATACCCTTCTCCGCATGCCATTGGAATTTCGTATACGACCGAAGATGCGCATTCCACGAATTTTCTAGAGTGCTTCTTTCTGCAAACGTCACCTCCTTCTTGTTTGTTGTTAATTCTTTGGCACAGGCTGGACAGCTTTTCCAGGGCCGAAAACACAACCGGCAAATCAAAGTGTGCCGCCACTTTTTTTAGGTTGTGTGAGACCTTGTGGATATACGGTATAACAGCGGGTCTCACTCTCCTCCTGGGCTCCTGTGCTTCCTCTTCTTTCTTTTTCATCTTGGACACAAGTGTTTCAGCCACCTCTTGAAGAAAGCGATCAGGGTAACCCGACGATTTTAGGCGTTCCACCTGGTTGCAAAAACTGCTTTTCACGGCGTGCTGGCACGACTTGGCAAACGATGCCTTCAAAAGGGAGGAAGCGATCCCTCGCTTAACCAGCTTAGAGTGTGCTGAATTAAAGGGCAAGACCGTTTTCTTTGAGCGTGGTCTATACTCCCAGCGCACGTGCTCCTCTTGAAAATCTAAACTTAAATCCAGGAATTGCAGCTTTCCTGACGCCATTGTTTCGCGAGTAAACGTTAGTCCTCGCGAATTTAAACAGAAAATTCCCAGCACTTTTTGAATGAGGTTATCATCCAACACAGTGGGCTGCGGTACCAGCGCCAGGAAGTCATCCACGTATCTAAGTATCTTAACATCCCCCTTTTCTTTTAGACTGCTGAGCACTTCCCGGCCAAATCGCGCCAAAAAAATGTCGCACAGTATGGGGGCGACTCGTGACCCAATGCGGATCCCATGCTTTTGAACAAACACGTAACTTTCAAAAGACACAAAGGTAGAATCTAGGTAACATGTGATCAGTTCTATAAATGAGTCCACACTAAGCCCGCTAGAGTTCCTAAACGCGATCTCGTTGTTACGCTCTATGCACTGCCTAACCGCATTAGAATGCAGGGGGATGACAAATGCATTAGTGCTCCGTCAGTGCATCTAACAGACAACGAATTTGAATTCTTACTTGAGAAGCCCGATTGGGTATATAAATAGTGTGTTTTCAATAAACATTCAGTTGAAAGTAGCGCTTCGTGTTTTCTTACTTACTCTGTCCTTGTCTTGCGGCGCATTTTGTGAAAATAAGTCATGTACCAACTGGCCCATCTGTCACTATTGATGTGACTTAACCTGAGACAGGGAAAAACAAGATAGGTAAAAGGTACGGTCAACGCACAGCGTATCCAAAAACAGCTGTGTGTTCGGAGACGTGCCTTTCTTTTCCTTCCTTGTCTCAGGTCAAGGTACGTCCACTTTTCACGAGCTCGCCGGCGCGCTCACCTTTTTTGAGACCTACAGTGTAGTCATAACTTGCTACAGCAACTACTTTTATCTTGTCTGGAATACCTCAGCAGCAAACTTCGCCTTGTCTTTTTTGTATATATATTATTGTCTAGCTACATTTATTCTTATCCCGAATATGGCAGGCCTTCGTGTATATTAATATATATTTTACGAAATACAACCTAGAGGTAGTGTGCTGCAAAACGTGTTCAAATAAGAGATCAATGTTTGACATAACAATGGACTTAAGAATGTCCAAGTGTTTACGTCGTGCTGTGCTAGTCAATGTTCATTTTTACTTTCGGGAACGAAATATTGAAACACATGTTTTCATATCATTTCAAGTTACGGTTTTGCCTTCTAAAAAGAAAGCACTTTCAAAAATAAACTAGAGTAGGTTACAGGTTAAGAAGGTAGCGGCAAATGCCCCTCAAAGGGAATCATATATCCCTCCGCCAACTCCGCATCCAATAGCGTCCCATCGTTTTCGTGACGTCGCGGCCAAGGCGCGAGGAGGGTCTTGAATTTCTGTACATATTTGCTTTATCTTTCGACTTTGACTTAGCATTGTGGAAGCCGCGAGAGGGAGATTAGAGTTTTCCCCTCCGATGGAAACAAATACGACTTTCGGGGATTAGCTTCCCCATCCGATGGATACAAAGGCTGCTTTCAGGGGCTCGGTTCCCCCTCAAATGAATACAAAGGTCGCTTTCTTATAAAAAGTGGGGGTCGAAGGCAAGTTGGCACCACTCTGTGGCCATTATCTATTCATTGTAGCGGAACAAGGAACGTTTCCAGTGAACTCTTTTTTTGGCTGCAGAGGTATTTGAAACGGGCGCATCACGCTTGTGGGAGGAGCTTCTCCTACCTTCTTGACTTGTAACCCACTATAGCTGTGCAACATAACATAAACCCCGATACTCCACGTAAAAGAAGAAACATACACGGAAAGGTCTCAAACACAGCTGAAATTTTTATTTTCCAAAAAGTGCTTGCATTGGCACCGTGAGAGAAAGTAAGGGAGAGAGAAACCATGAATATCTTGAGAGATCCTAACTGACACAAATCCCAATACTAACATCAAAAGTCGCACCTGAGTGATGTACAGTCATAATACAGAAGGTAATAATGAGACGCTTAAAACCACAGGGGAAATGAAACAATACCCAGAATGGCAATAACCCTGGTTTAATCAACACAAAGAAATAGGTCTTTACAGGTGTGCAGACGGTCTAAGACATTTCTCGGCTCTTTGCAGGGGAAAGCCAGGTGACTTTTGTCGGTTTGGCAACCCGTAGCCTTCTCTGTCATTATCCCACGCGTTTCGTGCCTTCTGCTCATAAAATGGAAAAGCTATCCATATCACCGCCATGCACTCAACACATATCCGGGGGCAGTACCGTCCGTCTCTAAACACAGCACATGAAATACCTGTGAACAGGTCCATCATGTTCCTCGACCTCACACTGGAATTTAAAGATAGAAACATATGTTGGAAGTATGAACCAAGGTCGTGCAAAAGATTTCTTTTGTTTGCATCTGGACATTCCAAAACTATAAACACAGGGTTTCCTACATTGCTCTTGTATCGGCCTTAAAGAAATATTGTCATCAAAAAATGGGCAAAGTTTTGAAAAGCAATTTTCCTGCCTACTTGATTCTGTCACATGACGGACACGTGTTTTGAATTTGAATCGCTGCGCGGTAAATGCCCCTTTTATTCGATAAAAAAGCTTCGCGGGCGACGGGGACTCGACCTCGCTACCTTCTCTACCGTCTGAGCTATGAACACAATGATTCTTGGACGACTTCATTCGTCCTAGTATATCGTACTTCGAACGCGCAATTCAGATCACGTGTTAGAGCTGTCGCAACGCTTGGATTTTGTAACGGAATTGCTGAGTCATTCACCGGAGGGCGCTACAGGGATGACGGAAGAGTTCAGGATTATTGAGTCATCTGTCAGGCGGGAAAATGCACTGTCACGATGACGACGCAGATATGTCGCCGCGAGGTTAGTGACGAGAAATGCATTGTCGCGTGTTTTCCCGGTGGGTCATGTGACCAACGTCACCTGATATTTGAATCGCTGCGCACTTGACACCTCGGTTCATAGATGGCGCGTGTCTTTTTTTGCTAAGCGTCTTTGTTGTTAGGGCATGAGTGACATCTTGTGTCGTGGGTCTGACGGACTCGTCACCTGGGGAATGGCTTTCGTAATCTGCGTGAAAAAAAAAAAAAAAACCGTACATGGAATTGGAACGCGTCATTGCTCCAGGTCATGTGACGAAGCCTATCTATACAATTCCGTCATGCAGGAAGAAATCTAGACAGGTTTCATATATGTCTCGAGAGATCGGAATGTTATTTTCTTTTTTTTTCATATGCGAATGAAATACATTGTTTCGACGCTCCGCTCGGTCGCTTTTGTTTATTCAGATGTCGCGTGGGGGCTCGGAACGTCACTCGTGCGTCAGAGGTCGGTCTAACATTTGTAATGCGGTTAAAAACAGGATGCTTCATTGAGGCAGGTCATGTGACCATGGTCGTGTGACGTTGCTCGTCTTATTATCACGTGATTGCGCGCGCGCGCGATTCAAACGGTGTTTACGGACTCGTAGCGTCGTGACGCCCCCTTAGCTGTTGCATTTGGGGTCTTCGAGCCGCTGGATTTTGGTGTCATGTGACGGTCCCCAATAGCAGCAGCTGGGTCCCGCTACATTGGGGTTGAGGTGTCTGTAGAATTTCGAAGCTCGCGGACCGTGATTAATGTTGATCCTGCGTAAAGCTTTAAAGTGGCCCTGTTAAAATTTGGGGCCAGCTCGCAAAACTTTGCAAAGACTCAGCGAATTTCGGGAATAGACGCCATCTAGTGTTCAGACTGTGAAGTGGTCCTCGATCAAATTGGGTGACATCTGATGGCAAAAGCTTCGACCCGATATAAACTTTGGACGTCATGTGACGGTCCGATTGGCAACAGTCGCGTTCCCGCTAATTTGGGGTGAGGTGACGCTGAAACTTTTAAGCTGGTGGACCGTGTTAAATCTTGGTCCAGCGTAAAGCTTTGAAGTGGACCTGCTAAACGTTGGGGCAAAGTCTTGAAACTCACAGACCGTGCTGGACCCAGTGATTTGTTTTTGAATAAACACCATCTCTCGTTAGAACTTTGAAGTGCTCATCGCCAAAAATTGCTGACATCTGGTGGTGAAAGCTTTGACCCGATAAATTTGGGGCGTCATCTGAAGTTTCTCTTAGCACCAGCTGGATACCGCTAAAGTTTTTTTGTTTTTTGTTTTTTTTCCTGGAGCGACGGTAAAACTGAATTTCGCCGGCCGTGCTACATCTTGGCCCAGCGTAAAGCATTGAAGTTGCCCTCCCGCGCACTTAGCACACATGGTCACATGTATCCACTTAATTTTGAGGGGTGACGATAAAAATTCGAAGCTCACGAACCGTGCCAAGTTGAGACCAAAGCGTAAAGTTTTGACGTGGCACTGCCATATTTTGGGAGCTGACCCCGAGCGCGTAAAACTCTGAAGTGGCCCTGATAAAAATTCGAGCCCAACGCGTAACACTTTGCACAGTCCCAGCCAAATGTGGTATACCCGACACCTAGCGTAAAAACTTTGAACTGGTCGAAGATTATTTTACACTTCAATGAGATGAAGTTAGCATTTCCTCTTCTCGATTTCGCGCGCACACAGTTTAAATTCGGGATTTAGGCGTATGAGTTGTCACCTCCGTTCACAGATGGTGCGCGTTTTTGTTGCTAAGCGTCTTTGTTGTTAAGGCATCAGTGATATCTGGCGGCGTTGGTGTGACCTTGCGACATCTGTTGCTGAAAAGTTAAATTGATCGTATTCCGAAGGCGTGCTCATCCGTATTTTTGTGCGCGAGCAAGTCCGGGCTTTGTGCGTATGACTTGCCGATTCCGTTTGTAGATGGCGCGCACCTGAATCTCTTTCAGCTGACGTGAACTTTTACCATTATCACGCGAAATCTGTCGCTAATTTTAGCGCCAGATTGGTAGATGGCGTCAAATCTATCGCGCGCGCGCGACATCTCTCGCTAATTTAGCGTCATCTGCAGCTGCTGACCGGAGCGTGGTCGCATCCATACGCGCTAAAGACGAGACAGATATGGTGTTTCATATTTTTATTCTCGTACGCTCTAAAAACACCATATTTCTAAATGCAGATCCGGTGTTCATTTTTTTCTTTTCACTCTACGCAACAAAGAAATCATTGGAAACGCTTTACACAAAAAATGTCACACAAGCTGTTTCAAGATACAACCGAGGCAAAGAAGTTGTGAAATGACATCTCAGGAGCAACGCGCGATAGGATCCTCGCATCTCAGATAACTCCTTGACGATGTCGCTCACCTCCAGAATGTATCCCGTCGGAGCGTCATCTTGAACGGCATCAATGTTCAGGCAGGCAATCTCGCCTTTCGTCATCCACTCAAAGTCCGACACGGGCAGGGCTTCTCTCATTGTCGCCGAATACAGACCGTCTACGTCCAAGTCCAAAATCTGAGACGGTTCGTGCTGCGGGTTAAACGTATCCGTTCCCGGAATATTTGCGACAGCATGGCGGGTTGTGCATTGGGTAATCCCTCTGCGAATACCCTGTTCTATCATGAGATGTGTGTCAGGATCGTCAATTAGCTGCAGTCTTACTTTCGACTGTTTCAGCGCACACGACAAGCTTAGGGACGGTAACGATACGAAATGTAAAGCCTCAATTTCGTACGTCTCCAGCGTTCAGCGTCTAAAGTTTTGGAAAACATCGGCCAGTAGGAGGCAGTCCGTCTTCAGGTAAAGGTCGCTGTATTCTCCAAGGTTCTTCAAACCAAAGGTATCGAAAACGACCTGTGCATGTTGGTAGTCCTCCTCACACACACACACCCATTCCAAGTCAACTTGATAAAAAAAAAAAGGGCCTCTCGTGTCGGGAGGCTTTGACCCTCGTAACTCTCGAGGCTTGTAATAAAATTATAAAAACACTCTTTTGCGGGCAAGGAGGTCGACGTGTTCGGGAAAGGACTGCCGAAGGCAACAAAAATGCTCTGTGGCCTTAGAGTGGAGATTTTGCACGAGCGTCTCCAGGCTTGCATTAAGAAATGCGAGGCTGTCAATAAAGCGAAGGTTGCCTATCTCTAACAATTTAAAATTCTGGCACGAGCTTCCGCGAGTACGTTAATATCCTTGGACTCGAACAAATTAAGCTTGCCTAGAAAGAAACTGAGGTCGTAGCAATGGTTATGCGCTATGAGTGGAACGGTATGTTTGTTGATTCGATGGTTTAGGTTACACTGGGAAGCAAAGCGCCCGCCTAGACTCTCCCGTCATGTGGTCGTGGTCGCGAGTTTTCATTTTCTTGCTAAAGCTTTCGTTGCAAATGACACAGCGGGAAGAGTCCGAGTGGGAAGCCTCGTTTTCTTGAGTCATTTCAATAGGCACTTCACTCGACCTAATCAATCGGGATATTTCCTTCGCTAGAAAGTTAAGAATCAAAATGAATCTTTCTACACAGTCGGGTCCGCGATAGAGGTATTCCTCAACAATAGACGAATCTTTTGAGAGGATGACGAGAAGACAGAAAGAGCTGGGGACGTGATTCTCGTAAACATCGCCCGTCGACTGAGTCGATTCCAGAATCGCTTCAAAGTCGTAAACGAAATAAAAGGGGAACTCTTCCATGACATGCGTGCTCCGTGAAAGTACAGTTCGTCACCCTTGTTTGGGAAGACGGTTTTGCCCGACTTCTTGTTCTGCACATTGAGAGATGTTAAGATAGGGTTTCTTGCCTCTGAAACCCGGTTAGACACGTCTTACAACGAAAGCGTAGGCTTTTGACATTTGAAAAAAGCCTCGCAAAGTTTGTAATGCCCACAAAATGGTTCTCAGCAAGGAGAAGATCGACATGCTGCTCCAACTCGTCATCAACTACCTACAGGGGGTAGACAAAGTTTACGTCTTACAACGAAAGCCTAGGCTTTTGGCATTTGAAAAAAATCTCGCAAAGTTTGTAATGCCCACAAAATGGTTCTCAGCAAAGAGAAGATCGACATGCTGCTCCAACTCGTCATCAACTACCTTCAGGGGCTAGACAAAGTTTTTCTCGCTGTCATAACCAAACACGTTCACTGAGACACAATGTTTACGCTCAAAGGCCCCCACATCCTGTGCAAAGGTGACGGGGAAGGAAACGGGGCTTACAGAGGAAGAGCATCGTCGTATCGTGAACATATGTGCACGCGACAATGCATTTCTCGTCACTAACCTCGCGTCGACATATCTGCGTCGTCATCGTGACAGTGCATTTTCCCGCCTGACAGATGACTCAATAATCCTGAACTCTTCCGTCATCCCTGTAGCGCCCTCTGGTGAATGACTCAGCAATTCCGTTACAAAATCCAAGCGTTGCGACAGCTCTAACACGTGATCTGAATTGCGCGTTCGCCGTACGAAATACTAGGACGAATGAAGTCGTCCAAGAAGCATTGTGTTCATAGCTCAGACGGTAGAGTGCTGGGCTTCTGATCAGAAGGTAGCGAGGTCGAGTCCCCGTCGCCCGCGAAGCTTTTTTATCGAATAAAAGGGGCATTTACCGCGCAGCGATTCAAATTCAAAACACGTGTCCGTCATGTGACCGGAGCGCAGCGCCCTCTGTTGGATGCAGCACGAACCCTGTGTGACATCATGTGTGTGCCCTCTTTCGGATGCAGCACAAACCCTGTGCGACATCACGTGAGCGCCCTCTGTTGAACGAAGTGCGGACCCTATGTGACATCATGTGGTTGTTATCAGATGATGACCGCAGCTGTCAACACCTGGTCAACCACACTTGTGGTTTGAGGTCTGAGGTTTGTGGTTTGCGGTCTGTGGTTTGTGGTTTGCGGTCTGCGGTCTGTGGTTTGAGGTCTGCGGTTTGAGGTACGTGACCTCACGTACCGCCCACCCCATGGGCGGGACCCGGGCGAGCTTCGATTGGTCACTGGCCAACGCCCATGCACTGTCATTGGTCCCTGAGATGGGAGAGAGGGAAGAGGCCCCACCCTGCGTCCCTGTGAATGGTTGATACACGATTGAACCGGAAGTAAACAAGGGGGGCTGGCCCCGCCCCCCTTGTTGACTTTTGGATTTCTGGTTCAATCGTGTATCAACTAATACTACTCTATAGCTCTCAGAATAAAGAACAAAAAGAATAAAGAACAAAAAGCAAACAGCTGAGGCTCATGAAGAGAAAGAAGTATTAAACCATAGTTGGTAGTCTAGCCATATGTTTTTCTCTCAAATTCAAGCCGGCCCTGGCCTTGGTGGCTTTGTGTTGAACTGTGCAAGGTGTTGGAGCTGAAGAGACTGCATAGCTTATGGACGGCCATGACTGTGGAGCAGCGAGCGAAGTGTGCACTTGACGGCTTTCACGGGGAGGGCTTCACTGACGGCAAGGGAACAGACGGGTCCTTGGTGGTCAGGACCTCAGTCGTGGTGACGAGCGGCTCCCCGTCGCCGGTGGCGTCCGTGCTGGGCATCACCGTGGCGAGGCCGGAAAAGGACCCCGACGGTGTCCTTTTGGGCGGGACCACCGTCGTGGCGACAGGCTCCTTGATGCCTTCGGCGTCCCTCATGGGTAGGACTGCCATCCTGGCGTGTGCGGCGCTGCGCAGGGGCATGGCTGCAGCGGGTCTCGAACCGGGTGACAAGGCGTTGCCTCAAAGCACTGTCTGAGAGGCCGACCGGAAGGTTGGCAGGAGCCAGCCTCTCGCCATCAGACGCTGACCCCTCCGAGCTCGGCTCAGACTCCCACTCTGACTTTTCAGAGTCGGAACCTGACTCCGGTTTTGGCTCTGTCAATACAATGCAGGGGTTGTGCAGCACTGCACGTGCCGTTATAATGATGGTGGTGGCTATTGATGGATGGTAATACAGAGTCCAATGCCTTTGCAGACACCATAATCTGTTTTTCAACAGCCCACTGCAGCGCTCCTCAACGGACCTGACCGAGGAATGTGCCTTACTAGACCGGCAGCAAGCAATGGAGGTCCCGTGGATCCCAGGGACAGGAGTGATGAACCAAGACTCCAAGCCGTAGTCGTAGTCGCCTACACGTTTAGAGAACGGAACCTATTATAGTCTGTTCTCTTTTGACGCCAAGAAAGCAGCGAAAAGAGCTGATTGCAACTTTGTGCTTTCCTGGTACTATGCTCCTACGGATAGTATTTGCAAATAGGTGCCAGAGGTATAAAAACAGGGCCTGTACAGTTGTTAACGTTTGGTACAGCACATTTTTTGTGGTATTGTGGTATTCAAACGGTCCACAACCACAGTATGCAAGAGGAATGAATCGAGCATGCTCAATGAGGAGGAGCCTGTCGTCGTCTACCCGCAGCCTTTGCTTGATGTTGCCGCAGAGCCAAGAGAAGCATAACACAAAGGAGTCATGCACTGACTCAGGGCACCGTGGCTCCATGCATCTCACGCGGAATTTGACGTCACACATCTGGAAGTGTGAGAGGGATACCGACATGAATTTACCTGAATGTTCCACTCATGGTTCACAAAAAAGTCTCAATTCCAGAACCTTTCAAGTTCTTTCGACACTTTTAACATAATCAACACACCTTCATGGATGCAAGATATGATGACAAGCAACCACTTCCTTCAAACAAAAATAATGCGACGGGCGGAAGGATGCAGATTTTAAAAGTCACGACATAATACCTAGAGAACACGCTCGTGCTGTCGGAGCACAGGGGCGGATTCAGAGGGGGTGGTCCGGATGTCCCGAATTCTTGAATTCTGCGTGTGTAAACATTGAGGGCGTGGGAACGGCGGGGGGAGGGTCTTAAGCAGTGGCGTACCAACTTATTTTGACCCTTTTATAGGGCCTTCGGAGGCGGTGCCCTTGGTATCCCTTGGGCGCCGCCGTCCTGTGTTTGCCCTGCCCAGTGGCGGCTGCTTCAGGGGGGGGGGGGGGGGGGCAAAATATATGCCTTGCCATTCCCCACTCTGAGAAATGGGGGGCAAGCGCCCCCCTTGCCCACCGGTTGGTACGCCCATGGTCTTAACCATAGGATACAATGACCAAAAACCTGACCCCCCTCTAGAAATATCTGCGTCCGCCCCTGGCGGAGCACACAAGCCCGCACCTCTCATTTATAAAATGGCATATCCACACCATACCGGCGTTACGCTGTATTCTTTTCGACACACATGAACCTGATTTTGAGTAGGTAATACGAGCGTACTTACCATCATCACGTCGAGGGCGTAGAATGCTTGCGGCACAGTACACCGCCTTCGTGGCGGTGGGATCGTTCTTGGACGGGCCGACGATGGCGATCATCGTTTCGTTCACGCAACCAATGACGTCGAATATCCTACCGAGCGGCCTGCGGCCCGTCTCCACGTCGTACCTCTCGCTCGGCGTTTCGGGGTCTCCAAGGCACCCCCAGCAAAACCTGAATAGACCACAAGGCAATGCCCACAGTACTGAAACATCCCCAGGACTGATTGCTGCAGCAGCCGCAGCTGCTCTCTAGTTCGGCTGTCCGATACTGTTTTGTGGTCGACCGAGGCACACCTACCACTAGTGCCATTTCTGTTCATTCTAGGAGTATGTGTCCTCTCAAGGGCCACCAGCAAGGTCCGAGTGGATTTTTTCGTAAGGGCAATCTGCCGCAGTGACCGGAGGTGTTGGTGAGTTTGGCATGTCCGATACCCTTTCCAGGTCAACTGAGGCTCACCTACCACACTTGCTGTCTTTGTCGATTCTAGGCAAGTGTGCCCTCCTTAGTCCTCCCCAGCAAGTTCCAAGCGGAGCTGTGCAGAACCTAACTTCCCAGCTTCCTCAGAGCAGCATGGTTTGGCAACCCCTCCAGCTGCTGGTGAGTTTAGCACAGTACTACTGTCTCCAGGTCAACCGAGGCACACCTTCAATGACTGTCGTCTCTGTTCATTTATTCATTCTAGAAGTGTGTGCCGTCCCATAACTGTCCGAGCAAGGTCTGAGCAGCGCAATACAGGCCCTTGCTTCTCCAGCTTGTCCTGGACAGATTGCCAGAGCAACAGCTGATGAGTTTTCATTTTTGACTGCTGTTTATTTCCTGGTTGAGTTCAGACAGTTACACATTGTTACTTACATCCGATGTTATTGCCTCACTGTTAGCCACTTAACAAGGCAAAATAATAATCTTTATGTTCTTTTTAGGCACACTGTTTACACTTGGCATCAGGCAGTATCATCAGAATGCCAGTCTCTCTGATATACTCATGAATAACAAAGAGCTACAAAGACAACGATATTCAATGCATGATAAAGCTGATATTGGCGAAACGATGGGGGTATCAGTTGGAACGCGAAGAGAACAATTTATAATTTGGATTAAGCGCTTTCTTGTTGCTGGTCAACTTAAGTGGTCCACTATGAAGGGAACTGCATAGAGTAAAGGCACCCTCGAGAAAGCGTATAAGATTCATCTTTCTTGTGGTTCCTATGGTTTTAATGTGGTACTGGGGAATTGGGGTATCTTTTGCCTGTAGAACGCACACTTTATTGGCATCTCCAGGACTTCAAGTTCGTGTCAGACATAGTGCACAAGCAGATGGATTCTTCAGCATACCAGGCGAGTCAAACTTGCAGCATATAACACACTCGTGCATCCTTATCTTTAGTATGCATCTGTAGTAGGATACCTGCAGACCTTTCTCATGAAGCAGCTCGATGTTTAACCCCATCTGGTTTGTTCAATTTATTGTCTTCAGGTGTACCGTATCCGTAACGGCATTAGAAGTTGTAAGGGCTTTAGAAATATTTTATGATATGTAAAAGTGTGAGTAAAGCTACCTGCACACTTGTGAAGTTTGAAAAAAGCATTTTGATGGTGTATTGTGCGTGTACGTGTCATTTATCTTATTTTTTCATTCTGTGATTTGTTTTGTTATGCACTCAGCTTGTGTTCTACTTGTAGTGCTTACTCCTGCCGAGGCCTTTTACTTGGCTGGCAGTTTTGTGAAATAAATGAAACTGCGACTGATTTTGTTCTCTTCAACATCATCTGTGCTTGTGTATTTTCATCGAGATTTAGATCTCATGTTCGCTTGTTTTGAACTGTTCTCTGGACGAGATTTGAATTTTTTTGCCTCATTCCCTTTTACTGAAATAACCTGCGATTGCTTGACTCTTTTCTTAGATTTGATGTAGACTCAAGAGCCCTTATTTTTATCTACAAGAAATAATATGTATGATTATTGACATGTTGAATAGAGAACTTTCAGGTCTTCATTAAAATTGTATAAAAGCAAAAAAAAAACTTCGTAAGCACTTGATTAGGTGCTGAAACTGAGCGCTGGTTCCCAAGTCAGCACCAGGTTTCTAGCCCTAGTACGCTGGCCAAGGAGTCTCAAAGCAGCGTGAATCGTAATTAAACCTGGATTTTTTTTTCAGTATGAACGAGTAACAGAAGAGATACAGACACCCTGATAAAACTACGGAGCAACAAAACGAAACGAAAACGAAGTTTTCATTTCTAAAAACGGTTTCGTCAGATAAAATAGCGAAAATAGTATTTATTACGCTCGGAAGAGTAGCGAAACCGCGTAGCCCTCGTAGCGAAAGGCCCACGGTGTCGCGAATTTCTACAGCATGCACAGAATACACAGGCACAGAAACACGCGTAGAGATTTTTATCATTACTAGTACAGCAGTCAGCTTAAAAATCCTAGCTTAGCGTCAACCACATCAACGCTGCCCAGGTTAGAAAGAAAATAGTATCTTGCTTTCTAGGTCGACCAAATTGTTTTTAGCGCCCGTGGGCTTACGCCCCCCGCCCCCCGAAAGCTCGCCCAGGACACATCTTATAAAGTCGTGCAACATTTGCAATCGTGGAGAATATAATTGCATTTTGGCGGTTTGATATTATTATTAAAAACGACTTGCGATTTCTGTGAAGCCGAACACTCACGAGACACTGAACTCATGCAACTCGGTAGGGACGATTGGGACGATTGTCCAAAGCACTTTCGGTATCCACGGTTGGATGAACAGATCTAGAGCGGCTTCAGGACGGTTGGATGGGAATACGGGCTCTAAATGAGGTCATTGCCAAACATATATAACGACAGAAGTCGACACGATCGGCCACTCGCTCGCTCCAGCTGACCGCGATGTCGAGACGCTTGGGAAATTCCAGAGGGCGCCTCCGTCGCAAACCGGAAGTTAGACGAGGGGTAAGGAGGTTCTTTTGGAGGAGGAGGGAAGAGAATGCGCCACGTTTCGCAGATACAAGGACTTTATCTGGAACGGCTAGGGCATCCTGACGACGTCAGTCTCGCCGCAGCTTTGCTCATCCTGAGAGAGACTACGTCACGACTGTGCCGGATATGACGTGCTCTCCGCTGGCTGCTCTCCGAGCGCTAGCCAGAGTGGTCCGTTTTTAAAGAAAAATACAGCCATCAGGCTCATAATACAAACGTGCGATTGTCATTTACGGATATTGTGGTTCATATTCAGCCTATTTCTGAACACGACGGTATATTTCAAATTTCGTTGAAATATCCCTTTAAGATGAGCACAAATCTGGTTGTATGCCAAATGTGCCTCCGGTTAGGGTCTCGTGACAACAAACTACAAGTCGTTGATAAGGTGTATAACGCGCACCTGCTGGGGCGACTGGTTGGTTGGCCCACAGCCTCCTGAAACGCACTAAGCATCTACTGCACTATCAACTTTTGGGACGAGCTTACGAGTGTAGAAAGTTGGGCAATTTGGTGATTCATAATGATTAAAAAGCGCAACAATACGACGGGCACAGAAAGAGACAAACACAGCGCTGTGTCTGTGTCTTCTCCTGTGTCCGTCTTCTTGTTGCGCTTTTAATCATTAGGGACGAGCTTACAAGTCGATACGTGTGACGCATCATCTCTTGGTGTTTATTTTTTTGATAAGCCCCTCCAAACTAGCCTTTTGCAAGCGTATCCTCATTCTGATCTTGGAGGAGGTCTTGCCTTTCTAAGCTGGAAGGGCGGTGTACTCCGTCAAACACTAAGTTTACAGTACAGTAAGAGGTAGGCGCTCGCCGGACCAATCAACAGCCTCCCTCTCATCACATGACCCCGCTCCTCTACGCATGGGTATGGATAGGGAGAGTGATCACATGGCAAAAAGTGTACGCATGATTGAATCCACGAGCATGTAGCTTCCACTGCATTGGCAGCTTATGGGTGAATTGAGCATAGAAGGTGCGCCCCCGCCGATCCAATCAGCCGTCTGCTCTTTATCACAGACTACGCTCTCTGCGCGCTGGTAAGGACAGAAGCGTGATTACGCGGTAACGATGACGGACGACGCTGTAGCGGTTCCCGCAATGCCTGCTTGCTGACCTAGTTTCGTCTGCTTCGGGGCTGCCGTGGTTATCGGTGGTAAATAGAATATTGTAGTTGACAACGTGTTTGGAGTATACCGAAGCTATCAGGGTTCAAAATATCCAACGGGTTTTTGCGCCGTACGTAAATTACAGGGGGCGCCTTTCTACCTATGTTCGTCATCGTTTGTAACGTTACGGGTAGGACAGCTGGCTTCATACGTTGTTTGGGTAACGTATAGCAACGCCAGTTTCACGCATTGTGTTCACGCAAGGTGAAGTGATATTTGTAGAAGGACATTTTACAAAAAAGCCTGAAACCGCTGCACGCATAGTCGTGCACACAAACACTTTTGGCGCCAAGGTATCGAAGCGCTAAGATGGCGGTTTGCTGTTCCCTTCCCCAGTAATAAAAGCGGGATAATGAAAATGAAATATCCAGCGCCTTACCCCACTACATCTACCAAGTCGAATAGGGTGTTGGTTTTTTTTTAGTATGATTCAGACAAAATAAAACTGCGAAATGAATGTTTCATCAAACTGAAAACAGGTAAACGAAATTCTAGAATCTTTCGCTTCTGTAGTAAACACTTATGTGAAAACAACTCCTTGTATCTTGTTTGTTTCAATGTGATCTGTGAGTGCTGCTATCTTATTAGTTCCAAAATTATTCCTTTTTTTTTTCAAATCTGTAAACCAGTAAAATAATAGTTTTCTCAAATTATCTTGCAGAAAAAGCGGTGGCTGGCTACCGGAGTCGTTTGAATTAAATCCCCTGCTTATTCACCCGGTCGACACGAAATGTGCAAGAATCCCTCGTTATTGAAGTCTGTAATCTAGTAATTCGGTGGCACTTCAGCGTCCAAGAAATTTTGCATACATCTTCTGTAAATTACTACCGTTTGAGTGTTTAATTTTGCGTCCCAAATGCGCGTATTGCTTGATGTGCTTCTCAGGGAGCGATTTTATATTTTTTAAGCAATTCTTAGTAACAATTTGATAGAACAAACTGATTAATCGCGCGAAATCGTGGGGCTGTTTCTGACAATTTAACAATTTATGAAAATGTCATCTTTTCTTCCGAGTAGACGTCGCGCGATGTGACAAACTTATTTGCCACGCATTCGATGCGGAACGAGCAAAGCGTCAGTTTCTGAAGAGAATTGGCTCGTCAGTAACTGTCCAGCCACTTGGATAGAAGTGTCGGTATCGACAAGCACAATGTAGCTAAAACAAGTGGGTGGTCCTTTGCACACAAGAAGACAACACGTCATTTACTTTGATGAATGCAAAACCTTTTTTTACAGCAGTCTCCACAGATGCGAAGAACAAGACTCAGAAAGGCTGTGAATATCCCTGACGGATGCCGCGTATTTCAAGTTGTTCTAAATATCAAAAGCGACTTCAAGGCGCTGTTATTCATTCGCAAAATCACTGAAAAAACACGCCATACATGTTTCTTCAATAAAGAAACCGTTTTAATCGGAATAGCTAGATGGGAACTAACATTGCCACTCCGTGCTTTGACATCGCGCGTCGTCTGCCCGCATCCTCTCAGTTCCGTCACGGGAGGGCGCTCGCAAGTTGGCAACACCTAATCCTCTCGTTGCCAATACCGGCAAATTTGGCAAATGATTGTTTGGCAAAATAGAGCTTGTGACACAGCGTTTTGAATCTTCACGGAGCCCGTCTTGTTTTAGTGTGGTTGTGCGTTGCCGACATCGGCGTATATCTAGGGTTCATCTATGTCATGAAGTCAGCCATTTTCATCGTAATTACGCTGCAATCTACTTCATGGCGACGACTGACTGTTTTTCTACAAGTACTCTTCTGGAGTACCTCTAGAATGTCCTCGGTTGTTGTTTGCTTTACAATCCTCTCAGTTGTATAACTGCTTAGGAGCATCGTTTGACGTTTCACATATCAGTGGCATGTTTGTGATTGTATGGATCATAAACTTATAGGATATTCGAAAACAATCTCCACTGTCTGTTTGCCTGCCTATTTGCAATCACCTGACCGAGTGCATTTACAAAAGGGTTTCTTTAGTTTTAAATATTTTTATCAATAGTGAGACACCGTATATATTTTGAGATTCCCAACACATATTCATGTCAAACTGCAAGACAGACACTTTTATTAATTTGGATGCACACAAACAACAAATATTTCGTTTCACATTTCATACGATTGCGGTGAATAGGACGGGCGTAGGCGGCTGTTCTATTTATTGGTAGTGAATCTAGTGAGTCCTATAGGGGAGTTGTCTTACTCCATTAAATATGAAATCTGTTGAGTCTGATGGTAGAATCGCGTGGCAGTACAGGGTTCGTACAGGTTTTCAAGAAAAAAATTCAAGGACTTTTCAAGGACCTTTCAAAAAATAAAGAACACTACAGTAGATCACACACATTATTTTTATTGCACAGAACAAAGAAAACTGACTTCACTTGAAGTTATTGCGCGTACAGTTTCATTCGACTAGGTGAAGTAGTTCTGGAGATTGTACATAGTCCCATTCGACTACATGAAGGGCGAAAGCTCACGTCAGGTCTTTTAGTTTATTAGCTAGTTGAGTCTTAACGCTGCTGAGTTCCTCAGCCTTGGCTCTTGCGGTCTTTCTTAGGCTGTTCGATTTTACCACCTTCTTGATGTCAGCAGTTGCTTCAGCCTTTTTCTGCATATTCATCTGCAGAGGCCGTTAAATCGGCAACAACTGCCTCAAGCTTCTTTTTCTTCATCTGCAGGCCTTCAATCTCTTCCATGATTTTTTGCCTTTTTGTTTGCTGTGAGTTTTCCTGGCACTGTTTCTTTTGCGATTCCAGGTGTGCACTGTAATGCTGCCTCGCTGCGGACACAGCTACTCTGAGCTCTTTTGAGATAGGAACAGTTCAAAATCCCACCTGCCCTCTCCACTGCGTCACATATGATACGCTGTGAAATGTATGACAAACCTTTCAGATTCTCTACAGAGATCTGACGGTTTACGCTAAACCCCCGTTCAACGGTGGCCTGCCCATGGCTTAAAACAAGCAGCAGCCTGACTGCGTTCCAAAGCTCTTTGTACGAGGGATTGGAGCACAAGAGGTCACGAAAAAACTCATCGAGCCTGCTAATGCTCCTCTCAAACATGCGGAGCTCATGCTTAAACTCTTGCAGCAGTTCAGTGTATTCTGCCAATACACATACTCGTTGGCAGTCACTCAGTCTTCCTGCCATGGTCAAGACGTCCAACACCTTCCTTATGCCCACCAGGCACTGATCTGGCTTCGAGCACATGAGCCGCGGGTCAAGGGAAGACAGGTTTCTAACCATGGATGACTTCAGTGGACTTCGTTCCAGTATTTTCTTGGTCACAGCTGCCAGAAACTGTTTACACTCCATTCTGAATTGAAATGCATCCTTCGCGCTTGCTCTCGAATCCTTCAGTGCTTGTACACATTTGGGGCCAATGTCCACTTCATCAAGCGCAGTGTGGTTATTAGGGTTGTCGACATCCACCCTGAGCAAACCACCAACCCCTGCCAATGAAGACAACACCGAAGCCTTCATGAACTTCACAAGGAGCTTCCGCACAACACTTTCAAGGTCTCTACCAAGAAAGAAGATCATAGGCTTGTCACACTGGTAGTCTTTCAAGAACGGCTGAAGAATGGAAGCAACACTGAGAGCAAAGTTCAGTTTTGCCGGCGTCAAGGGGTCACGACAGAAGCTGTACACATTTTCAAAGGATGCACACTTTGGTAAGCTCTCCTGCTTACTCCTTGCAGACTCCACATATTTCTTCACACCATTCTAAAGAAGCAAAGCTCTTTCAATGACAAGTGTATTTTCCACCCATCGATGAGCCACAAAGTGCAGTGGAAATGTGTCCTGGTTGGTCACGGTGGAAAAATCTTCCCTTCGTGCTGGTGAGTCTCGAAAGAGTGCGCTCAGGCTTGTCAACAAAATGTCAATGCCCCACTTACTGGCTACAACACCTGCTCTGAAGGCATTGTGGATGGTATGTAGGCCACACGTCCCTAAGTCAACACACTGGACCTGATGGTGTTCCTGCAAGTGCACTTGCATATTCCTGAAGAACTTAAGGTTAACGTTTGGCCCATCCATCGAGATCTGAACAATCTTGCCAAGTGGCAAAGGCTCCAAAGCCCTGAGAAGCACTTCCTGAATATCCTCTGCCGCGGAATGCCCCATAAAAGCGGATGTGTAATATCTGGTGGCCACCTTGTGTGACGAGTCCCAATAGCGCACATGCACGTCCATTTGCTTCTCTTGCAGGAAGTCATTACCAGACTCGTCAAAAAGCACGACGTAATAGTCAGACTTCTGTACCTCTTGTTGCAAGCGCGACAAGAAAAATGGCCTCAGCCCATGACATGCTACATAAGCGCATTTTTTTCTCCCCACAGGAAAACGATTTGGCCACGTCGCTGTCCGGAAACATCCGCTTGAACAAGTCGCCGGTTTGTGCCGACGATCTGTACGAGTAGTGGGAGGTAATCACTTTCATTGTCCACAGAATTTCCGCATCCGTAACCACCTCGTGTGACTTGCAGGCGCTGTTTAGATCGGTCGCCTGCGACGGAGCCGAGCCAGTGGACCGCCCGCTTACGCTTGCTGCCAGATAGTTCTCCATCGAGTTTCCAGCTGCCATTTGCATGATTCCACAGTGCTTTGCACTTTTTGCATGGCTTTTGAGGGCAGATTCGCCCATCGAAGCGATGTCGAACGTCTTTCTGCAGCGTGTGCATTTTGCGCAGTGAGGGTTTGCTGTATCTGGCGCAACCCAAAGCTTATAGTCGTCGTTGCTGAGCCAAGCGCTTTGGAACTTACATTTCCCGGGCATTATTCTATTCCATCTGAATGCACGAATCACTGGGTCACTACACGCACCATAAGCGACACGTGGGAACAAACAGCGAACAAAGCATCCGGAGTAGGCACAGACCAGATATAAACAAAGCACAATGTGGCCAACAGACAATTCTCGGCCTATGGGGCTGTGCCTTTTTTAGTGGGTTGCCAATAAATCCAGCTAAAGACGAAGGCAAAAGAAAGAATTAAATATTACTAAATTTAACTCTTGATTCATATAACTGCATTTCCGTTGCAAATAAGCACGCTGGCGCAACATGCCTTTTTTACGAAGAGGTCGAGACTCTCCAGGCTCTCCAGCCTCATTGTGGCCACTTATGGCTTTTGGCCAACCCTGAAGTCGAAGCAAGCCAGATGAAAGAAAAGAAAATAGAAAAGCGCGGCGGCCGTGCGTTTTTCTTTTTTTTTTTTTCGCGCAGGAAGTTTGATTGGTTTGACTTCGCGATCCCGGTGTCGCGGAAAGCAAGCAACGAATTTTCCCGGGACCACGCTCAACCGCTATAAAACGCGGGTCGCGCCAGGTTTCGAGATGCGCGAAGGGATTCTAAATTATGTTTAATTATTCTCGATTCCAGTTATTTTTCTCCAGAAGGCACATAACTCTATCCCTACAACGAGTTTATCCATTCTGTTTTATTTTTCTTAATTTTGATTGCATGTTGGAAACAGGAAAGTCGAATAATTATCATGGCTGCTGCCGTAACCACCGTTATAATAAATGCCAAAATGAATTCAGTGAAACACCAACAATTTCAAGTAAGGTTCGCTGCTTGTTCATCTACGTATGTCTAATATTTTACGACGTGTAAACAATACTTCTACGGTATGGTCATATATGTAACATTGTCTCTCAACTGGTATTTTTTCTCTGCCACATCTTAACCTCCATTAAACAGGCCTAAACGAGAGGGTAACAATATTATACAAGAATGGTTAGGCGTGCTGTTCGTCTTTTAAGGTTATGACTATCATTGTCAAGAATAGTGCAAATGCAGAGTCTTGCGAAATTGGCAAGTATTTTCGGAGGAAGCATCATGGCTCAGAGGGCGCACCTCTCGCTCTAGAGGAAACGTAAGGGTATTACTAACCCCATGCCTAGCAGTGAGCGATGACGTTTAATTGTAAATTGTCTCTTCAATATTCCATGCTCTTGAAATGCACGCAGTTCCTGCAAACATAGGTAGCAGAAACAAAGGAAGAGTAAAAAGAGGATACAATATAGCACTATCGCACAACCAGACAGCAGAATTAATGAAAATCAGTACAGGGTGCTTATCGAACAAGCGGTGGCCCCAAAAATGATTTCCAGATATAATAATATTGTTCTTGGACAGCCGAAACTCTCTCAACCATTCTACGACTCTGGTGAATGTTAATCCTCAAGGACACCAGTATAGGCGCAGAAGGTTGTTTATTATAATTTTTCTACGCCAAGTGTAGAAAAGCAGCGGAATTTTACAATTTCACAACATGAAAGGCACAACTGTAGTTCACTGCTTCCACTGCTATCCTGGCTGCAAACGTACTCATGATATTACCTCTAATGTTGATGTCATGGGCAACAACTTCGCATATGAATTAGAATTCTTGGTTCATAAAATTAAAAATATCACTTTTCAACAAAGAGAATCCTGAGCTGAATCTACAACGCACCAAAATTTATGTTAAGAAATTGCATACCAATGCTCTTAAGATTATTACATAGAGTTGAAACGGCTGGCATTTTGAACTTCATTCATATATATAGTCGTCAATATAAAGGGTGCCTGAAATATTCGCCCACAGCGAAAATCGCTTTCCATTGTTGGGAAGTACCATATAAACACCGGTAACCCTTATGGAATATCCTGCAAAAACGTTCAATGTCATCCAGCGAACTTCCAGTGACATCCGGTGAAAACTGGTCAAGTTTCAGCCGTCCTCGTCCGAAACCAGCGTAGTTTACCAGTCTTTTCTGGAATATTTGCCGGCATAGAGATTCCGCTGGAACTTCACAAGCAGCGGGTTTCCAGATTTCGCAGGAATGACACCGGCAGCCACTTTCGCAAATATTTTTATTACCCGGGCTTTACGCTCACCGGCATGATACGCCGCTAAATTTAGCGGAAAATGCCTGGACGGACGGACGGACGGACAAAGTTGTGGGACGCGTTGAAAATAATTTCATGCACTAAAATGAACTCTTGCCCTTTTGGCGATATTATGCTTGAAAATAAAAGCGACCCATTGGTCGAATAATTCATCGATTGCAAGGCGTCGTGCAATCGCATCAAAACATTTAGTAGACGTCCAGCCCTAGCTTTAACGTATGTGTAGTTTTTGTTTTATTAAAGATCCACGACTCAACTAAATACCAATGCGACTAGATTCGCCTACTTTCTTCTTATGTATGTTGTAAACAGGAAAACACAATAAAAATGCCAACTATTTGAGTACTCTTTGTTTCATTTAATGCCATCACAAATTCAGAGAATTACCGGACATTGTAAGTAAATTGTGCCACGCATTAAACCACAAATTATGCCAACGCGGTCTACATTCTCAAAGGCAGAGGCTGACGCAGACGACCGAGTTATCCGAGGGCCGTGTTAGTGGCGCCATTTCCCACTAGTCGCGTGAAGCATGCGACTGTATTATCTGCTTTCAGCCAAGCGCCTATTGGGCGGTGCAATTACAAGTACAAATCTCAGTTATCACCCTCCTCTTCGTCGACGTTGAAATGTTATCAGTGTTGATATAATTTCTAAAATAAGGAAACCGGTGCTTTGAATTACAGAAGAAAAATGCACTAATATTAACACGTGATTCCTATTGGGGTTACAGAACCTTCCACTTGAAAGACCTTAATGTCATATCAATAAATATGTGACTCCTATTCATTTATGGGAAAATGCCGGAACTATCTCGCAACCTGTCGGTTTTGCAGAATGATTCCTTTACTTCCTTTAGCGTGCAAACACCTTGGTAAACATTTGTCGTAAATGTCCTCATTTTTATTCTTTCATAGTCTACTTTATTCAAGCACCTTTATCTTTTACGTTGCTTAGAAGCAAAGGCAATGCGAGGGGTTCCGTCGATGACATAGCCGGTCTTTTTTTTAATATACGTATATATTTCTGATTGCCAGTAGTATGTAGGCCACAGCTAAAGAAAACGCGGGAATCGTTTTTTATACAAACAATATAAAAAAACCTTACCGCTGAACATCAGTGGATGCTTTCCAGACTGGTTTCAGGCCACCACTGCTTTTTACGATTTCGTAAAAAATAACACTGCTTCGACTACATATGTCGATAATGTTTCTCGTCAGAAGACAGTCCGTATTAAGTTTGATGATTGATCTTGACTGACTGAAGATTCAGTATGGTTCGTTAGATATAAAAAAAAAACGAAGAACATTTGCATCAGCTTTTGGAGATCTTCCCCATAACTGAACGTCACCCTCATCGTGTCGGCTCAATAAAAAAAAAAAAAAAAAGTATCGTCCCGGCGCTTCCGCCGCTAGTGCTGAACTCGCCTCGTAATCAGACTCCAGCTCCCTCGTCAGCGGCGCTACGCGCGTTTTTAGCATTATCTTCTGTAATTGCTTGTCCACATTGCTTGATGTGTTTGTGACGAATCAAGAAGTAAGTTCTGTTAGTGCTGGTGTTCTGGAACATAGTGTTTGTAATCATCTACCCATATTCATGTTGATAAATAATATAACGAACCAGAAAATTGGGTTTGAGAATGAAAACAGAAGGACTATTAGGATCCGAAGCATAAATTCCACCACATTAGAAAAGTTTCGTGAAACTATTTTAAATACAAATTGGGACTCGGTTTTTTCCGCAACATCTGCTGATGAAGCTTATAATGAATTTTTAGATATTTTTAAGAAGATATACCCAAATTCTTTTTCTTATAGGCAATTAAAACAAGCTAAAAATAATCGCAAGCCATGGGTAACTAAAAAATGCTTAAAATTGATTAATAAAAAAAAAACTGTATAGTACGTTTCTTAAAACAAGAACTCCAGAAGATCTTGCTCTTCTAAAAAAATGCAGAAATACAGTGAATAAGATTCTTCGCCTGTCTAAACAAACATATTTTCATAATTTATTTAATGAGATATGTATGAAGAGAACAGGTCTGGTATGGAAACAGGTAAACCAAGTGTTAAAACATGGTCCCTTTGAGTCAGCTGTACAAGAAATAACTAAAGAAGGTTTAACATTACAAGGCAAAGCTCTCGCAGAAGCTTTTAACATGTATCTAATAAATCTTGTAAGTAGCATACATAGTCCATTATCAATGGCCTTTATGAAACCTAGAAATCAACACAATGCTTTTTTCTTTCCAACAGACGAACAAGTATTTTCCATGATGTTATCATTTAAAAACAGTAACTCCTTTGATTTAGATGATTTCCAGATCAAACTAATTAAGTATGTATTAGATGCCTTGGCACCAGTTTTAACAAATATTATGAATGCCTCATTGTATAGTGGTGTATTTAATACAAAAATGCAGATTGCAAAAGTTATTGTTTTGTTTAAAGGTGGAAACAAAAACGAATTTTCAAATTATAGACCTATATCAATATTACCTGTGTTTTCTAAATGTCTTGAAAAAATCATTCATAATAGATTAACAAGTTTCTGTGAAAAATTTGCAATAATTACAGACTCTCAGTTCGGTTTTCGCAAAGGCCGATCAACGGAATTGGCATTGTAACAACAGAAGGAGCTAATTTAAAGTCTTTCGAAGAAGAAAAATTCCTTTTAGGTGATTTTATAGATTATTCTAAAGCGTTTGATCATATCGATCATATTACTCTCATAAAAAAAAAGCTCGAATGTTATAGAGTCCGTGGCGTAACACTCGATATTATAAAATAATATCTTAATTTTCGGCGGCAATGTGTTGTAATAAATGGTCAAAATTCTACCGTTCAACCTATCAGATCTGGAGTACCACAAGGTAGTATCTTAGGTCCTCTTTTATTTAACTTGTATATAAATGATATCGTTAACATCCGTAGTACCCCCTCTTTCATCATTTATGCTGATGATAATAGCTTATTTTTTTCAGGCACTGAAATACAGGAACTGGTGTATGAAACTAACACCACACTACAGAAGCTATATGAATGGAGTGTAGTAAACTCGTTAGAAATTAATATGAGCAAAAGTACGGCGGTCCTTTTCCGACCTAAGAATAGAAATGTTAGTTCCAATTTTAATATTGTTCTTGGCCCCTCTCAAATTGAACTCGTTCAAAATGTGAAAACGCTTGGAGTTTATTTTAACAGCCACATGTCTTGGAATGATCATATTGCCACGCGCGTCGGCGAGCAAGCGCGTGCGTGGCCGAGTGGTTACCGCGCTTGACTGTCCCGCGGAAGGTGTAGGTTCGATTCCAGCCAGGAGACTGTCCTTTTATTTATACTTTCAACTTGGCCTTCTCGTAAATTCGAGAACATTCTCGTCGGATCGAGTTTCGAAAGTTCTACACACCGAAAGTTCTAAGCCGAATGATCCAGAAACCCACGAGGGTACATAAGGGTCTAATCATGGCGAGCGGAGTCAGTTTCGCCTCAGCGTTCGATCCTGCTGCTTCGCCGCCTTCGACGCCCGCGACGCTCTGTTGTTATCTTTCTTTCTCTTTTTATTTTTGGGCACAAGTTCACCCCATTAAACGTTCAGTTCACTCAGTCATTTTCCGCCTCATCACTTGTCATTCGTGACATTGTGGTGGAGGTGCGGGGTACGCACTCTATGTTTCTCAACCGTACCCCTCCGAGGACCCGTTCGGCAAGTCCCACTCCAAGTCGTCGACTCGTGGAAGAGGCAGGGCCTCGGGCAAGCCAGCGTCTGCAAGGACAACGCCCAGAGTTTGGACCACTACCCGACAAAACAAAGAAGCTAACGAAGCCGACGATGAACTCCACGGCCCAGCCGACGGAAAATTCCCAAGCAGCACCGTCCTACGTCTTCCTGCCTGTGGTTCCCCGTGTGCCGACGCCATTCCACGGTGAAATCTACGAGGACGTAGAAGACTGGCTGCAGCACTACGAACGCGTGGCCCGCTACAACGCGTGGACGGCAGAACAGCGCCTCCAAAACATTTACTTCGCACTGGAGGGAACGGCAAGACAATGGTTTGAGAACCACGAGGCTTCCCTCACGACGTGGGAGACATGCGTGGAGGAGCTAAAGCGCACCTTCACAAACCAACACCGACGTCAACGAGTCGAGGACATCCTTCAAAGAAGATGCCAAGGTCTGAACGAGAGCGTGACAAGCTTCACTGAAGATGTCCTGTGCCTGTGCGCCCCTGCCGACCCTGGAGCCGCCGAAGACAAAAAGCTGCGCGTCCTCATGAGAGGCGTGAAAAGCGAGATTTTTGGCGGCCTCGTTCGCAATCCACCGACGACCGTAGGTGAATTTGTTGCTGAGGCAACTAACATTGAACGAGGGCTGTCGGCCAGGGCGAGTCATTACCAGAGAGTCGCCGGCGTAGCTGTCACCTCATCCCTTCCATCTTCCCTCCCTGACCTCGGCGAAGTTGGCATCGAGAACCTTCGGGAGGTCATTCGGGATGTGGTTCGAGAAGAACTGAAGCGGTTTCTCCCTTCTCCAGAACGACCCGCCGCTGTTTCAATCGCCGAGGCTGTTCGCGAGGAGGTACACCGGGCCCTCTTGCCAGAGGTCCCCGTAGCAGTGGCTTCCGAACGGCCGGTCCTGACCTACGCCACCGCCGCCAAGAGAGAACCTCCCGTCACAGCACACTACCAGCCAGCTCCCAGACGTGAGGCACCGTCGCCGCAGTATGCTCCACGCCCAGAGCAGCGTGGTGCGAGGAAGACCGACGTTTGGAGGACGGCCGATCGACGCCCCAATGTTCTACCACTTGTGGGTGAGCGGACCAC
>JABSTQ010005504.1:0-83856 GCA_013358835.2 Ixodes persulcatus
GCGATCAGTAAATTCTCAATCGAAACTTGCGACGCCGGAGTACGCTCAGCGATTTCTTCAGTTTCGTTTGGGCTGCATCAGTTTCGAGCCTCTCTCTACATGTGCAAAGCAGCGGTTACTTTGTTGTTCATGATTCCGAATAGAAAGACGATTCGGCACTAGCTTCATTGATGCAAGGAGGAAAATCAGCACTTCACAAAACTTAATATACACAAGTTTATAATTCGGCGGGTTCCACAGCGATATTTGCCACGGAAACGACGACTTTGAGAGAAGCTAAGTATAATATTGCTATTTGCAATAACAAAAATTAGAATAGACAACTTACCAGCTTCACAGCGGGTGCTTTATTATAAGCTTCGAATGCTTCGAATTTAAACGCCAAAAACGAAAGTGTACTCCGCAATCTCCGCAGCAGCCTGGCAGCAGCCCGTCGTCCGGCGCAGAGCTCTGGCCCGGCGCGCCGGCGCCTCGACTCCTGTCATTGGTCGTAACCCTAGGTAACCGTGTAACGGTTTTCGGTCAAGAATTTTTTTATTCCTTCCCGATAAAAATCGGGTCTTTTATATTTTTAAAAATTAGCATTACTGGTATAATTCCTTTGTTTTATAACGATTACTTTTACACGGCGTTCTGTAACAAAAAAATCAGACACATAAAAAGTGTTTAGTTCGCGATATGTGGTGAGGGGCGCTGCCTAACGCCCAATTACCGGAAGGGGCCTTGAGTGGGACCACTGTATGCTTATTCACTGTGCTGCGCGCGTTCAGTTCAGCGCTGTTGACTCCACTTCACTCGGTTCTTCCTATGAAGTGTGATGGAAGCAACAGTCCCGTCAGTTAGTGGGTTGGCGCAAGCAAGCGTCAGCACCACCTCACAAACTAACAGCAACGCTACGTCCACTGAAGACAAAGCTGCGCAGCGAAGGGCACGCGACGCTGAGCGCAAACGCTTGAAGCGAGCGGCAGACCCTGAACTACGGCAACGAGAAGCGGCGTCCATTCGTCAACGTCGAGCGGAGGATGCAGCGGCGGTTCGAGAACGTCGAGCAGCAGAACCTGAGGTTCGGGACCGTGAAGTTCAACGTAAACGTACGAAGCGAGCGGCGGAACCCGACCTTCGAGAACGGGAAGCCGCGTGTAAACGTCAACAACGAAAAAAAATTACACCATTTTCCCGAGGGGAACCATGGGGTGATGCGGAGCATCGCGGAGTTTCCAACAACGTTCACGCGATGTGTGGTAATCAACGCAAGTTAACAACGTAATAACACGCAAGTTAACAACGTTACTAACAACGTTACTAACGCCGTTAATAACACCGTTAATAACGATCCGCGATGCTCCGCATCACCCCATGGTTCCCCTCGGGAAGATGGTGTAATTTTTATTTACATGGTTCATTGGATAATTTTAAAACGTGTCAAATCACTTCCCAAGACGTGCGGTTCAGAATGTGCACAGTTCGTGCTAACGTTCGTGGTCCTTGGGCACGGTACGTTTCGAGAATGTCCTGGCATTTCACCGCTCCGACAAAAAGGGCGCGTTTTAAAGACAAGTGTGAAGAGGAAGAGAACATTTCGCGTCAATGACGATTTGTAAATACCACCTAAAAAGTATAATTTCTACACCACATTTGTTTGCCTTACTTAAAAGGCTTAATAGTTTTCGGTTGTGTTTCCCACACAGGCAGCGGACGGCTTGGGCGTGCAGCGGATGATGTATGGCTTGGTATGCATTGGCCTCGAAAAGGGTATCCCGATTCATCCTTTCTTCAAAAACCAGGTCTTCTGGCGACCTGATTTGGTAATCAGCCAGGTATGCTATGAGTGTTGCAAAATGCGTTTTCGCCGTGTTTTCGTATCTCATCTTTGTCATACAAAAAAAAATGAAAAAAATAAAGGTTTAACTTTAAAGTTCCGGAGGGTGTTTCAACTATCTTATGACAAAACTTAAAAACAGATAACTGGTATGTCTCGAATTAACGCGAGATTGCCACGCGCGTCGCCAAGCGAGATCGTGTGTGGCCGAATGGTGACCGCCTTGACTGTCGCGCAGAAGGTCTAGGTTCGATTCCAGAAGCGCAATGTTATTTTATTTATTCGTTCAACTAGGCGTTCTCGTAAGTTCGGTAACATTGTCGTCTGAGTGAGTTCCGAAAGTTCTACGCGCCGAAAGTTCTACGCCGAATGTTCCAGAAACCCACGCCGGTACCTAAGGGACTCCGCATGGCGAGCAGGGTCAGTCTCGCCCCAGAGTTCGATCCTGCTGTTTCGCCGGCATCGATGCCTGCGAAGCTAACCCTCTATGTTAATTTGGGCACAAGCTCGCCCCATTTAACGTTCAGTTCCCCAGTTATTTGCCACCTCAGCATTTGTCATTCGTGACAATATCGTTCACAGTCGTATTGAGGAAGTTAAGATATTTATTGGGATGTGCCAAATTCGCTTATTAACGGAATTTAATTAGATAACTTTTTCAATATTAATGTGCGCGAACTCTTCATTATAAACGTTGCAGATATTCTTGTAAAACAAGCCATTTTGTCGTTTCCATAGGAAAAGCTTTTCGTGTGTCTAATTGCTTCGAGGTTTAAACATTTATTAAAATGGCGCAACATAAAAAAAACGTTTCCACGTGTGACCAAAGGCGTTATTTTTGCAGATCATCAGCGGGCAGTCACGTGCAAATCTTTTTCTTTCAAATCTCTCTCGTACTTTTTTTAGCTTTTTGAAAGCTTAAAAAAGACCATATGCAAAGGCTACCTTAATAGGAATATTTACACAGGAGATGCTTTTCGGGGATGGATGTGCCTGACGTCAGTGATCGGTAAAACCCGGGGTACTCGCTCTTCGACTGAAGCATTTACACCACTGGCGGGGAGGCCAGAGGGATATCAGAGTTATCAGACGCATTTAGGGGTCGCACTCTAGAAAACATTATTCGGTGGCCGATAGCGAAAGTAAAAGCGTGGATTCGATACGCGATTATGGCAGCAGCGCTCTTAGATGCATGAGACGACGAACTGCTTCCTGCTAAAAGAAAGGTTTTTTCTTGAATCGAGGGATGCAACACAAATACGTGGAATCAAAAACCCGTGGTATGAGGAGCCGCGGCGTCCGTAACCGCGAACAACAGGAGGAGCTAGAAGCGACTGTAAGGGCAAAACTTAGGTAAACGCGCCTTAACGTTTCACGCGCTAGGCTTTATCCGACCCACAGATTTGCTTACGCATGTTGTGTAAGTGAATTCGGGAGCTTGCTAGTGGCTAGCGCGTGAATAATTCAGGTATGTTTACTTTTGCCTCGTGCACCCTTTCCCCCCGTAAAATCTGGCGGTCTGCGATACATGAAAACTCGCCAGAGTGGCGAAGCTTGCCTGTTAACTCACTTCTCAAGATTTTGCGAATACGTATTCGGGAATTGGTTTGGTAGATCGTCAACTGGCAGGTTTTGAGTACACGAGCCCCGACCAGCCTGACTGTTGTTTATATTTTTCACCAAGGTGAATCTTCAATGCGACGGTACTACTTTGAGGGATCCTGCTCTTCCCGATATCTACTTGGTCATGTACAACATCCGACCAGAATCTTTCACTTTCGGCCTGAGTTGCAGCAAATCTTTTCCCGGGAAGAAAGTCGCCAAGTTCAAGGACGCCCTCGAGCAAGCCCTCAAGGAGCTCAGAGTGTGCGTGGACAGATCTTTTTAAAAGGTAGATTGCGCAACGAATGACCTCTGTCACTTCTTATTCCTTTCTTCAAGGGAGTTAGGGAACACTGCGGAAAAAGTAGATTTGTAAACAGAAACAAAAAAACAAACAAAAAGATAATGTCAGAAAAAGAAAGAAAAAAAAGTGGTAAGCGGAAATAAAGTGGCGAGAACAAGTGATTTGGAGCAGAATTTTGTTTGTCCTTGTTTTTGTAAATAAATGTACTAGCACCCTACTTCGTGTGGGCGGGTTGTTAAACATTTCCTTTTATGTGGTCACCTACAGCTTGCATATACTACGTATATTTCCGGCCTCGATCAGTAATCTAACTTAAAGAGGCCTGCGAAGCGTTTCTGGCCATTTCTTCTTACTTTTCATCTCGTTTGCTCGAACCAGTGTGTGGGACTCTAGAAACCAGTGTTGGCTGTAACGCGTTCCAAGTAACAGCATTACCGGTAACGTAGTAACGTACTCATTGCTGTTTAATACAGTAACGGGTAACGCGTACTTACATTACGTATTTCGAGAAGCGTGTAACGTAGTTACGTTACTCGTTACATATTCTAGTGAGTATTTCGGTGGAACCGTAAAAAAAAGATAGGGTAATTATGCTCAGTTTCTGAATAGAAATAATGGTTCTTGAAGTATGGTGCTTATGCATACCTGCAAATTCAAAGAAAAAAAAACGTATCAATTCATAATAAAAAAGTAACGCAACGGTAACGTGCGTTACTCTTTAACAGTAACGGTAACGCGTTCCTTATATTTGGAGGTAACTAAGGTCAGTAACGCGAGCCTCTTATTTGCAACCTACGGGTAACGTGTTTTGACACGTTTTTTTCAGTAACGCCTATAACACTGCTGGAAACACAATAAAACGTGTAACAAAGTAGAAATAAGATCTATTTGGAACATAATATGTGCAAGAAGTCCAGAATGATGACGATATTTTCTACTGTTGATGACGTCATTGGCCTGAACCAACAGGGAACCGAACCCAGGTAGCACCGAGTTCTGGGCCAAAATTTGGCTTTTGTCCGGGAGTTTAGGGCATTAAAAAGCCCGAAAAAGTCAAAGTAGAGCCAAACCTGGCCTTCCTTGGCAAGAGTCTGGGTATTTCGGCCCTAATTCACCAAACAAGTGCCAAATTTAGGCTTCACTGCCTGGTAGTTCGGCTGTCATCTGGCATATTTGGGCCTAAATCGCCTAACAAATGCCAGAGTTAGGCTTACTGCCCGGTAGTTCGGCTGATATTTGGCATTTTTGGGCCAAAATTGCCAAACAAATGCCAAAGTTAGGCTTCACTTTGTGATAGTTCGGCTGTCATCTGGCACCTTTGGGCCAAAATCACCTCAAATGTGCCAGAGTTAGGCTTAGTGGCTTGTAGTTCGGCTGAAATCTGGCATCTTAGGGCCAAAATCGCCAAACAAGTGCCAAAGTTAGGCTTCACTTTCCTATAGTTCGGCAGTCATCTGGCACCTTTGGGCCAAAATTGCCACAGATGTGCCAGAGTTAGGCTTACTTCCTTGTAGTTCGGCTGAGATCTGGCACTTTTGGGGCAAAATCGCCAAACAAGTTCCAAAGTTAGGCTTCATTTTCTGATAGTTCGGCTCTCATCTGGCATCTTTGGGCCAAAACCAGAGAAAAGCCAAACTTTGGCGCGTCACAAATACCGAAATTAGGCGTTGCTCTGGCTGTTATGGCTGAAGTATGGCACCAACTTTGGCGCTCCTCTGGCGGACCAGAAAAACGCCAAACCTTGGCATGCCCCGAATTCCCAGATTAGGATTTACTATGGCAGTTATGGCTCAAGTATGGCACCAACTTTGGCGCTCCTCTGGCGGACCAGAGAAACGCCAAACCTTGGCATGCCCCGAATTCCCAGATTAGGATGTACTATGGCAGTTATGGCTCAAGTATGGCACCAACTTTGGCGCTCCTCTGGCGTACCAGAGAAGAGCCAAACTTTGGCATGCCCTCGGATCGCCCAACTAAGGCTATAGTTAGGCACCGTACTTTGGCACTGATGAGTGCCATGGCACAAAAACCTAACTGCGCCAAAGTTGGGCCCTTATGTTTGCCAGACCTTTGCCTAAGTTGGGCATTCCTCTGGCGTGCTACCAGGGAAACGACAAGATCGTGAAACAACCATGCGCGACCTTCCCAATTGTTGGAATTAACATTCATTTGTGAAGATATGAACGCCCCACCGATTTCCAGGTGTTGGAAGTAAACATTTTGAGTAAGAATCGCGCGCTTTAAACTATCAAAAGTGTCACGTGCACCTATTTTGCCAGTTCTACCTCTAAAACTTCGTCTTAATTATCCGACGCTCTAGTTATATATATTGTCAATGAACGCTCGCGTTTGACAATGAGAGGCACGCCCTTCAAAGCAGAATTTTATTTTCGTCGTCCCCTTGCATTGTCCCTTTAAAAGAAAACTGAAAAGGTTCTTGATTGAAAAAAAAAGTTAGAGTATTGTTACATTGTGAATTTGATTATCAAGTTCATTTTCTCTGGAGGTGTAACTAAACGCAAAAAAGCGCGAAAATACTTCCGACGAATCGTTACGTCATGAAAGGATCTTTCAGCCGCCAAGCGCGTCTCGGTCGCGTGGGTAGTGCATGCAAGCTTGCCAGGTATATTTCCCCGCACGGACAACAGTCGCGACCATAGAGTTATTATGATGTACTCTAGAGGTTGAACTGGCGCCGGTGTGCTGCTGTAAATTGAAGCAGAGAACAACCAGTCGAAAATTGACTTCCGGCAATGCATTTCAACGTGAAAAAGACGGTATATTTTCTCCCAGCGCTTGATCATAAGAGCAAATATCACGAATAATTCTTAGGTATTATAAGATAGATTGAAACAGTTTTAGTCGCGCAATCAGATTAATTGGTCAGTTACGATTTTTTTTATTTTCAATTCGTGGCGTCAAATCCGGTGCTATAACCGCTTCATACATGCATTTATGTGCACTGTCGGACACTGTTAGGGCGAACCCGGCGTCGGCGCTTTCCAGCATGGGGAATATACGTACCAAACGAACGATGGACATGTCGAAAACCAAGAGAGACGGCTAAAAACTACGCAGTAACAATTTATCACTAAGTTCGTGTACATGCAGAGGATCAAAATAAAGTGAAAGCCACGTAATATAGTGCAATTTGCAATAAATAACTACTGCCTATTCTTTCCGCTCATGAATATGTGCGGAGATGCTTGTTCTTCCTTTGAAACAACACGCGCACGCTCGAAATCTTTTACCATGGAAGAAACCACACAACAGTTGCCCAAGAAACGCTGCCCGACATAGGAAATAATAAAACGACACACCTTTCATAGCCCACGTACTTTATTTTTTGTGTTGCGAATGTTGTTGTTTTTTTTCCTCTCGGAAAGATGCACGGCAGTCATTTTCATATTGTGTCAGGACGAGGATGTTAGCAATCTATAAGCACCACCGGAATTCTGGCGAACCTTGAACGCACTCTACGTTCCTTTCCGTTGTTGCTTTGCTTAGAGCCGTCGCTATTTTTACATACCTGCCATGCAACAGAGGTTAGGGCTTCAAATATAGCTGTTGTTATTTGCGCGTTTTATGGCGCAAGAGCTCCGACGGCCATACTACGCCAAACTAGGTCAGCTAAAAAACATTGGTAAAAGTACACCAAGACTAGACTTTTCTGAAAACCAGTAGTTTTGAGATGATATGAGAGGCTGCTCTTCTAGGACCAAAACAGGGTGAAAGGGGATGTTGTATTCGAACAACTCAAAGAAATAGGTCTTGTATTGTTGTTGAAGGTCACAGCAAAGAAAGGGAACACGTAGAACAAATAACGGTCCTCCACAGTGCTCGTATATTGGCGGTTCCTAACCTAGAAGAAGGTATTGAGGAGTATGAAACGAGTGGCCAATTCTCAACTGTCTCAGGAGGACTTCGTGAAAACGAGTTTTATTATAGGAGTTTTTCCATGTACCAAGTTTTGGTTTGATGGCATGAAGGTTATTATTATCGGCTATCTTCCGTTCAGATTGCCACAGCCACGAAAGTGAAACTTTTATGGACGTTTTAAGGTCTTGGTAAGGTACGCGGGCATTCGATGGTGAAAGGTTCTTTAAAGAGGCGGCTAGTCTATCTGCAGCCTCGTTGTCTTTTTTGTAACTAAAAAAAAGACAGATACGCAATGCTGCTTATTCAGAAGCGTCTCGCGTTCAATAGTCTCCAGCCGAACTAAATGGTATATGGTGGAACGTCCTGATTGCACCCACATTTATTTACATTCAAAATATTGTGTTGCCCCAGGAAATAAACAAGTCGCTTATTAATCATCCTTTCAAACGTTTTCCCTAAGCAACTAGTCAGTGCAATCGGCCTGTAACTTGTAGGAAGTGAAGGATCTTTTCCAGGCTTCAGCAGCGGAATTACTACTGCCTGCCTCCATTCGGCGGGGAAGTGTGCATCGTTCCATAGTTCATTGAAATGTGTCAAGAGGGCTGTGAGTAACTCCTCCGATAAATGCCGCATCATCTCATAATGTATTCGATTAGAACCGGGGGATGAACGCTTCCGGAATTTTAGAGCCATTTGAAGCTCAACCATTGTAAACGGTTGATTGTTGGGTGCAGAGGCTCCTCTTGCCAAGCTGACTTTCGTTCTTTCTGCATCCGCTTTAAACTTCAGAAACGCTGGAGAGTAATGAGAGGAGTTTGAAATGGCTACAGAATGTGTGCCCAACACATCTGCTTGGTCATGTAGCGAGTTTACAGAAGGAAAAAGAGGCACTGTAAAGCAGCGGTATTTGCCTTCGATCTTGTGCTGCCTGTCCCACACTTCCTTTGCTGGTAGCAGCTGATAGAGGACAGGTAGCCTCTCCAAGGCTTCCTCTTGGCCCGCTTCCTGGTCCAACGAACTTATGCCTTATTTCATTGAAACTGTATCAAATACATGAACGTCGGATATGTGCGAAATGTACCCCATGCCTTGTCCTGTTTTGTTTCAGTATTGGAAGAATCATCATTCCTTTACGGTTTAAACTTTTTGGGGATGATAGAGGAGGTCTGAGGTATAGAGAAAAAATCGGCATTAGTGATTTGTTGTGTTGTGTATGTGGTGGCTTCATCGTGTGTTAAGGACAAGAACATGCAAGGCTTAAGCTGTGCATTTAGGCTGAATAAATTCTAGACTGCCTTTTCAAGTTTCCAACGAGGGGTACGTTTCACTAGGCTTGGAACAAAAACCAGATCCCTCAGAATGACTGGAAAGTGGTCACGTCTAAAAGGATTATACAATACTTTCCATGCAAATAGAAAAAAAACGCTGAACGGGATGAGATGGCAAGATCGATAGATGTAAATGAATGGCGAGCTGCGCTGAAAAAGGTTGGCTCTCTCTTATGCATAAGGCACAGCCCAGATGATAATATAAACTGCTCAAAGCCCCCAACACGTGAGTCTTGACGGACGCTACCCCGCCAGGGGTCTTGGTCAGACGCATGAATGGAGACTTCCGTGCCATCATCCACTGCCTCTGTTTCTTGAGGTGAGGCCTTTGCTGCAATATTGGGTAGGCTCGGAGAATGGGGCACCATGCCCCGTCCACGAACAGCCCCAGCCAAAGGGGCGTGTGAGGTGCTGCGCGGGGCAACGCCCAAGTTCATCCGTTCCTGCCCCTTAGGCACTGCAGGTGCGACACGACAGCCGTGCCGCTCCTTGGATGTTCTATTCAGGGAGTGTGAAGAAGATCGCAGAGGAGGGACGGTTGATGTTGGCGCCAGCCGATCCTGAGCTTGGGATGCAGCCTACGTACCCTCTACATGAGAAGGCTGAGGCTGCTGTCTCGCAGGAGTGCGAGTGTTTGCGCTCTGGCTGGGAGGGTCAGCAAACCGACCAGCCGAGATTGCACGCCTGGAAGCTGAATCGTCAGCTGGGACGTGGGAGACTGCCGTGGATTCACATAGTACAGAAAGGGCATCTGCGTTGCCACTGCACCCTTAAAAGGCCCATGAAACGAATTTCGGGCTGGTATAACTCACTTTAGATTGGGATTTTACTAATAGCACATCGTTCAGTGGGCCAAAAGAAAAAAAAGGTAGAAAGTCAAAAGCCTAACTTTCAGTGCGAAAATTCGAAAACACAGCGGACTATTTCGTACCTCCTCCCCTTCGTAAGCTCTCTGCCTTTTCACTGAGATACATCCGCGGTTCCCAAAGCGCGTCACCGGGTCCAAACGCACGTCACACGATACCGGACCTCACTTATTCTCTTCACTCCTAAGCTGACGTTGTGGTGGAAGCTACGCGCTTGCCCGGCCAATCAGCCGCCTTCCTTTCATCACCAGACCTCATTCTCTGCGCGTGGGTATGCGCGAGAGAGCGTGATAACGTGGCAAAAGTTTGGCTGGCCCAGCGAGCACGTAGCTTCCACAGCACTGTCAGCTTCGGGGTGAACGGGGTGGGGAAAGCAACTTTTGTTTGAATTTTGGGCGACGGGCTAATCTTCTAGGGGGACAATGGCTCTGTCCAGGTATACAAACGAGATTCCGAGCTAGAGGAGACTCCCCTTTTTTCGTCTTCTTGAACAGTTTGATGAAATACGCGATTTTTGAGTTGAGGAGGAAAGCTAAACAGGAAAAAGTTGGAAAAGCGTTTCTTAAGTGTGCAGGTCTCCGCTGCACCACCTGCCCAGAGCCACCCTTGCGCAAGAGCGCAAAGCGATGGCGCGCTTTCGCGTAGGATAGGTTTTCTCTGACCTTCGTGGTAAGTACTTCTCTCTCTTCGTTTTACGTCTAGCAAGATCGAGCAACATTTCACACAATGGGCTTCACTGGAGCAAGAATCCGCAGAATAGTCGTTTTTACCACACTTGGCACAAGTGGCTTTAGCACGGCAGTTCTCAGAGCCGTGGCCAAACTGTTGCTGTTGAAACATCTCCGAGGGTTAGGCACATAGGGCCGAACTCTGCAGAGCAGGTAACCAGCCTTGGCCGCGTAGGGAAGTGTGTTGAATTGGAAAGTTAAAACTATATGCTTAGTTTTTCGTTCCTGGCCGTCACGACGCAAGGAGATGCGCCTTGCAGCAATAACTCCTTGATCAAAAAGTCACTCAACATTTTCACTCCCAGATGTCTCAAGAAGGTCATCCTCGGAGATAACGTCTTGGATGGAGTTCAAATTGCGGTAAGGTGTGATCGTTACTCCATGATCAGCTACAGAACTCAAGGCAAGCAGAGCAGCACTCTGCTCGCTTGATTCAATTTCGACTAGTAGGTAACCGGATTTAATTTTCTTGGCTTTGAATATCTTACCGACAACACCTTCCAGTGTTTTTGCGACAAGGAATGGAGATAATTTCGACAGCTGTTTCTCACTTTCAAAGTGAAGAATTAAAAACTTGGGAAATATGGTAGGTGCCAGTGGTGCGTTTTTTGTAGTTTGGACTTCGGTGCGGACGTTTTCAGGGGACGCTCGAGGAAGGTTTTCGCTTAAAACAAATATGATGGGCAGGAATTTCGGAATCAGTAGCGCACCACTCACCACGGAGTCCAGCAAGGGGTAAGGTAACACCTCATAACCGGTCTGGCTTGTCTGAGCATGTTACTCTACCAGTGCTACCAGGATGCTATCAGCAAGTGCGGGTCAAGATAGTTCTGTCGCCACCCAAGGTTAGCCCTTGCTGCCAAAGAAGGTGAAATAGAAAAGAAAACGAAAAGAAGAAGGAGGTTAAAGATAGGAGAGGAGAGGAAAGGCGACTGACTGAATCGTACTGGTCGGGCCAAGCCAGGACACCCGTCTACGAGAAGCGGAAGCCGAAGTGGTTGTTTGCCTTATCCGGGGGCCCATAAGGGTCCAAACCGACCGCCCGTTCGCCTCAGCCACCAGGATGCCTTTTTCCCCGGACACGGGAAAGCAACGCACAATCAGACGTGGGCGGGCGAACCCGCATGGCTTGGGTCCCGTGGTGACGCCACTCATCAAACACCTGGTTTCACAGGTGTCACCTGCGGGGCCCGAAATATTGCGAAGTTTAAGATCGCTCAGTGGTAAAGAAAAACCCTTTAAATAAAGCAATTACCTTTTGCATTGTTAATGGAAATACATACATTTCAGTGCGACTCAAATAAGAAAAGTTCTTCATAATTTTTTTACGTCGAGGAGCCAAAATGCAGAAGCCTTTTTCCATAGGAATGCCCAGGAGCACCACAAAAGTAGACTGGTTGTTGCCTTCTTCAATTTGCCTCCCAAAAAGTGGCATAGACGTTTTTGGGGGGCGAACCTCTAGCGCACAATATAATACCTCTATGGTAGTGACGTCTTTTTATGACTTGCTTGAAAATAGAAAGAGTGCGCGTGCAAAGCTTTGATAGATGCTGAAGATGCTTGAGAGTGGAGATTTTGAAATCTCCTTTTGTAATGTAACGCTCCGGGAAGGACGGGCTTCAGCGGTAATTTGAAAATGATTAAAATAAAAATAAAATAAAATAAAATGAAAACGCCTCGAAATCGGAGAACTGCGGTTTATGGTGCATTAGTACTATTGAATGTGACGTGACAGTGCATGGCAAGGTACTCCTTTCGTTTTGCGCGTGAACTCTACGATATACCCGTTGAAGGGACGTTTATCACGTGCTTGGGCCGATGTAAGACGAGTCGGAAGATCTAACGATATCCAACGAGTCTGAAGATCGAACGAAGATCTAACGAATCCAAAGATCCAATGGGTCCTGTGACTGCTGAGGGTGAATGTCCAACCAGGTGGATGATCAAATTGGGACGAAATGTCCAACAAGCGTGAATCTTAACAGCAAAAACCACGAAGGGTTCAGCAGTGGAGTGCGTATATAGAGGATTTTCGATTTTAATATCTAGTTTTTTTTTTTTTTTTTGTTTTTAAGTCGGTAAGTGTTAGACGAGTGCCGTGTTCACCATGGAATGAGCAAGATCGGCGGAAATTGGATAACGAGATAATCGTCAAGAATAGATTGCTAATTTACTAAACTTTAAGTATTAACCTTTTAATTATTGGCAGTAGGGGTTATGTGGCAGGTGCAGTATTAACGGCCAGTACCGTTATAGGCCATACAAATTCAGAGAATATTTCTACATGTAACAGGTTTTGAGATATTAACTGATAAAAGTTTTCGTATTAGGTCTTTGCTCAGGGCACTTGATGGCGTTTCCGGCTCATTTTCTCTGACTGGGGCTCGCTTTTTGTCAATTTCCCTCACAATTCCGTGATTTTTCCCGGTTATTAAAATTTCCCTGACAATTCCCGGTTTTCCCGGTTGCTAGACACCCTGATCAAAAATGACCAACAAACACCAGGCACCCGCTAGCGATCACAGGACATTTGTACTGATACCGCAAATCCAGGACACACAGATTAGCATCGCATGGTGCAATAAACACGAAGGAACTCGCGAACTCCTGTGTCATGAGAACTGATACCGCAGACCATGCATGCAGCAGATTTGTGCTTCATGGTGCGATAAGCATGCAGGAACCCGCTTCGAACTTGCATGTCACGGTAACCGATGTTGCATGCGTGGTTGATGCAATTCCAGTCGCACACCACGTAATAATAGACGGGAATCAGGGATGTGCAATGTTAGAGGATTTTTAGCCTATGGATATTTTGCCAAAAAAAAAACGGGATGAGCGATCTCTCGGGTGAGGGCAGCCCTACAGGATTTTGACGGTAGTTATATGTACTAGAGAGAATTTTGTTCAGAAATGTTTTGTAAAGGTAGTTTTTAAATGTCATGAATTGTATGTGAAGAGGTATGACTACCTGCCTTGCTAACGCCAATTTCATATGCAATAAAGAGGTTGACCAACATCCAACCAATGGGCAATGGAGAACAGGAGCAAGTCGAGCCAATGCCAAATTACATAAAAGAGATGCATGTACAAAGCGTGAGTCCAAAACAAAAAATAAAGAGCGGATCCACTAGGGCACTAGTATTCATGGAATGCATGTTCATTCTTTCTCAAAGTAGTAGCACCATGCTGGCATGCACTAGGAAGGACATGGCATTCCTGCTAAGGCTAACCAAATTAAGGCATCATTATAACAAACTCACATTTTGGGCATGAACATGTCTTTTTAATCCAGCTAATTAAAAAGTATGATTAGAAAGTGTAAAACTTAATAAAAAACATTTTCAAAAAGCTTGCATTGCACCAAATAAGAATCATGTGAATGCTGCACGGTGCACAGATTGTATCAACCATATGACCATACCAACAGTGTGAACTGCATCAACTGTGTCGCGTATCACTAAATAAATATTTCATATGAAAAATGTGGGCAACACTGAAACTCACTCCCAAATTCAGCACCTCACCCGACAAGCACCGGCGAAGGTTCCACAAGGATTAGAAAGACGAGAACTAAGCACATGACCGTCGCCGCCGGCCCTGCGGCCAATATCACAAGGTGTACACCAATCAACCAGTTGCTGTCAGCTCTAACTCGTCTCTCGACCACAACAAAAAATCAGATGCTATTTTCTTTAAGTGTGCCACCAATTTACTGACTTCTTCAGCGTCAACCGATGTCACCATGACCCAGCAAGAAACTTACCCTGACAAGTAAATCGAATTCATCTCATAAATCAGACCTCTCCAATTTCTTGCAAAATTAAAACACCTAGGAGGAAATCTAGGCAACAACAGCGCAACCCTACAGCCAAGGGTGACTGTGATGGCCCACTCTGGCCTGCTACGACCATGAATTGTCTTCCATAGGCACCTCTGTCATAGCAGCCATTCCCAAAAACTTCGCAAGAATTCTCCTATGCTCAGTTGACATTGATTGCTGTCATGTCATATACGAGGGGCGTTCATAAAGTTCGTATTATTGTCACGAAGGCATAGAGATTCAGCAATCAAATTCGAGTTGGAGTTGAGACTTTCTCTACATGTTCGCCTCGATAAGTTACCCAGTTTTTTCAGCGATGCACCGCATGCCGGAGGCCATTGTTATAGAACTCCTCGTCTTGAGTGTTCAAGAATCGCTCCACTTCAGCAATCACTTGGTCGCTGTCCTCGAAATGTTTTCCTCTTATTTGGCCACACTAGAAGCGTCTGTGCCATTTAACCAAAAGTATCGTAAACTGGGACGTTGTCCCCGAACAACGCTTCCAGATTGGAATGAATATCCTTGGCATTGCTTCCCTCCAAATGAAAAAAAAACGGATCACTGCATGTGCTTGGCACCGACGGGCGGTGCCATTTTTGTTTCGTCTCCCTAGCGGCGTTCCGTGCTACTATAGCATGCGATGTTTATACTGTGCGGAAACTAGAGGGACGCGCGCTCATGTTGATGCCAGTTTTGTTCCGTTTCCTTTAATTTTTTGGGCCGATAATACGAACTTTATGAACGCCCCTCGTATGTGTACTCTTTCAGTCCTCAACTAGCTGCTTTAGTACTGGACTTCTACAATAGAGTTCGATCTCCTTCTAAGCTTGCAATTCAGTCGCCCCAAAAATTAAAGGTGTCTTCGAGCCAACTGTAAGCATTAGGCCAACATGCAAATTGGCCTTTGAATGTGTGGATCAATGCTCAGACTTCTTTTCAGTGGTCATGTTGGTTGCGCCTTGAGATGACTTCCCCTTTTTGCAAGTCGGCCCTTTGTTTTTCACGAAGAAATCATTTTGTTCAGGGGTGCCTCCGAACTTCCATGATGTGCGTAATGTATTCCTACATGTTTTGGCGCCTTCCTCACAGATGAAACGTGACTGCGGTGACAACAAGGCGGCACGCCCAGATGCCCGTTTTCCTACTAAGGCAGCAGCCCTGCACTTGACCCCGCGATTGCCAGCTGTTGTCAGGGACCTGGCGCAAACCCTTGAACGTGCTTGGCCCCCAGGACCATAGACTCGACTTCGCACCTCATGGCAACCTGGCGGAACTCTGCAGCCAACCGCCATGTCAAGTGGTCCCACTACCTCTTCGCAACCTGCCGCCTTCCTGCCAGGCCGCCAAAAAGCCTGTACGATCCCCCAGCACGTCAGACATCTGGCTCAATCCCCCAGACCCGAATCACTGCCGTCGCCTTTAGAGTCCTTTTCCAAGACCTTTATGATCATGTGAATCCAAACCCCAGCTCTGGCCACAACTTCTGAGTAGGAGAGAGGTGTGGCCATGCACTCACCGCGAAGCGGCAGAACCGAAGAGGGGCGTTGTCCCCATCTGAACTTCCATCAGACCATGGAGGCTGCTGGACTTCTTCCTAAGGATAAACTCGATGAGTTTCACTGCACGGAAGGTTGTTAGCCGCAGGGGAGGAGACTACAACTAGCAGCTGCAAACCCCATAGGAGGAATGGCAGCATAAGGCCTTGTAGCCGGCATCGACGTGAATTTTAAATGTTTGTTATTTTAACTGTCTTATTCCCTAATTTTGTGCCGTGAAGTCGATGTTTTCAGTTCACCTACCCACCATTTCTCGTCCCTCGAGACAAATGAGTGCTGCCTGTTGATTTTGCCTCACGACGAAAAAAACTAGCAGCACAGATTCCTCTTGCATTTCGTGAATATAACACTAACTTCAAAGAAACAATGCAAATTCTTGCTGGCACCTATGCTCCAGTGCTAAAGTTCACGACGTATCAATGTGAGCAGCAAGCAACGTTATGAGCAAAAAACAGAAGCGGCAACTTTAAATGAACGAGTCAGCTGGCAATGATTTATTGGATGTTTCCGTAACATATGATGACACTTGGCACCAGCATGGCCAACCTTGCAACTTCGATGTCAGAGTTGCAATCAAGCAGAGACTGGCCTAGTTTTGAACTTTTGTCCAGAGCAATTATAAACACGACTCCAGCCGATTCTATAATCTATTGTGATATGCGGTAGCTTTCAAGACTGGGCCGAGAGTCACAGACCGGTGTGCGAAAAAAAGTTTGTTGGATCTACAAATGCAATAAAACTTCAAGCAAAAAACGAGATCTTCTAGGTGTCCACTCAACCCCATAACCTGCATCGCTCTAGCGTTGCATGTGATGGGGATAGCAATGCATTCAACCATGTTGCCGGACTTCCCTCTTAAAGATAGAAGAGCTGTGGCAAGTGTAGGGGTTGCAGATGCCAGCTGTCCTGCGCGCATCCTCAGCCCAGTCCGACGACCATGAGTTTTGTGAGGTACAGACACCCAAGGGTACCCTTCAGCGACATAACCAGCAAATCAGCCCATGACAGCTGCCGGCTGATGCACAGGCCCAGGACAGTATGAAACACCAGATCATTGTGCAATGTTCTCAGCCTGCACAGCCCTTGAGCACTGGCCAAAATACTAATACTATACATATCGACGAACGGCAGAACAGTAAGGCAGATAAGAACTGCATTGATACTCCCACGACGTACTCCACAGAGCTGCTTGTGGAAGATGGAAATCTGAAGCCAACGTACAAGGAGGCATTTTCAGCCAGTATTTGAGGGGAGGATATGCCTACGACATCGGTGGACAAGGGACAGTGCCAGCTGTCCTTGCAGCTGTGCTTTTACGTTGCTGGAGTGTGCACGAAAATTTAGTGAAACTCGGATTGAAGAGTTGGAACACAAGCTGAGCAAGTTGACAGACCATCGGCATCCAGCGGCTGTATACAGAGAAAAAATAAATTGCTTGGAACCAATGTTTCAAGCTCTGTGACACTCAGTTTTGGATGGAAAATTCTGAACATACGGTAAAATCTCGAGAAATGCCCCACCCTCAAAAGGTAACTCATCCATTTTTTTGGCTTGATTTGCTATTTTATTTTACACACCGAAAGATAGCCCCCTCCTGTAGCAGCGTGGCGCTGCAAGTCACGGCGCACCACGGCGCATCGGCTGTGCGCACCCCGGTCACTGATGTCACCTGACAAGTGCCTATAAGTATAGCACGTTCAATAAAGAATGCCTCTTTGCCCGTTGGAATGTCGTCTGCTCAAGTTAGTACACCTCCTAGTAAACGTAGTGTTTGAATTAATGATGACCTCGGCGTAAATGCATCTAGATAGCTATGGCTGGATCTAAGCGAACATTGCTGACTGGTAAGCACAATCGTCTTTGCTTCATTGCCCCTCCCCGGATTAACAAGTTTGGCAGAGACACAAAGTCAGAAAATAAAATGTTTTCAACGTTTCTTGATTGCACACAGAAAGTTAGCCCACTCCTTATTTTCATCCAATTTGCTCTCGATTTTAGGTGGGCCATCTCACGGGATATTACAATATGTCTCATTTGAGAATGTACAAAGGACCAGCTTCTGGAGTTTATTGGAGACTTCAAATTCGACACACCCCACCCTTAAATTGTAAACGCCCAAGATTTCGCCGCACGGCAAGCACCGCAAGAATAAGTTTCCCCAGTAAATTTCGCGGGAAAACACATCACTACCTTGCTGCCGCCGTCCAAACGCATCACATTGTGTGATCGTCGAACAATTGCTTATTTCGTACATCACACAAAGTTCACTGTTGGGGTAACAAGTTGTGCGTTATCCTAAAATTGTATTAAACTGTACGTGACTATTCCAGATTGCAGCAGACATAGAGCTGCATAGGAACTTCCCAAATTGTATCGAAGTATTGATGGGAAGCAGATTAACCAAGAATGCGCAGACAACACTAGCTCGATAAATCTGAACTATAAGAAAACAATTAGTGTTGTTCTTTTTGCTTCATGTTATGCGCACTACAGGTAATGTTTCTCTCTGCAGATGTACTGGAAAGAGATATCACTTGAGTTCAACCAGCGGTTTGTCGTGAGTGCCCATAAAAAGCACAATGCCTTGTTAAGAGTGTGTTGTAAAGCAGGCAGACCTAAAGCAGTCTGCTGCTGAATGCAAAAAAATTCAACACTACAATAGCAAATTGGTTTCACTGCTCCCGTGCCCCCGCAGCGCCTTTCACCATGCTGCGCGAGTGCAGTGAAACAAATTCGCTATAATACAGTAAAGTGGAACACCTATCTGTCATACGACTTTCACGAGACCACTCAAAAACCTTCTATATTCCATGAGTTCTTTAATAAAAAAACAAGATCATAAAATACCGTCCATCCACACATCCCACACTAAGTGCCCCCCCCCCCCCGTCTCTTGTATTTGTAAAATATGCAATGGACATGTCTTGCACACTGATAACCTAAGTAGTGCCGATAAACTAGTTTTACATGATTATCTCCAAATTTTGAGTGGGCGCTTGCTCGTGATTTTACGGTGGGGTGCTCGACCATGCGTAGAAGTAAGACATCTGGGTGCCTTCCAGAATACAATGAGGCAAATAAGCATACTTTACGTAATTACCACACAAATAAGCTGCCGGGGAAATTCTTTCAGCTCAATAGAATTGTCTTCAATGATGGTCCTAGAATGTTCAAGTGCTGTCCTTTGTCTCTACTACCAGTAAAAATTGAGGGAGCAGAGCGAGCAGGTGCACTGGCGTCGGCGAGGCACAACCTGGCGTAACTCGGAGAGTATGCTTGCCTCCCCTGATCCAATCAGAGTGCCTTCCTGAGATGGCGAGCCACCAGAGCGATGGTGCTAAACGCAAACGGCTTGGTGACTGCTTATGACGTGGGACGAGCGCAATATTGTGTCGTGTAATCCAATCTTTCAATCCATTGTTTCTATAGTTTGCAAGGACCACGCTGATCTGTCGTAAAATGCCGGATGTCACATAGACCGCGCATGAATAATCGAAATTCCACTACATTACAGAAAAACAAGGTTTAATTTTACAGTCGGCATCATGTGTTCATTCGTTACATGCAGTTTCACTTCAGATTCACATATGTTGTGAAAAAGTTGTGAAAATGCCCCCATCACTTTCACTACAATGGTGAAAGTGACGGGGGCATTTTTCCGGGGACACCGCTTCGGACAGTTCTCACCGAAAGTCAATGCGGCATCCCACCCCCATTAAGTGTGGGTTCAGCAGGTGCAGTTCCCTATCTTATGGTAGATGATTAGGCATTTCCGCCAAAGACATTCCTCATGAGGCCATATCCCCGCCGCAGTAAGTCATGCAGTGCTATTTATAAACTAATCCCCTGCGCGGCAAGTCATGCAGTGCTATTTATAAATTAACAAAGCAACCTGTCTGCCTCTGCTGGAAAAAGCGAATGAGAAACTCCATCGTGACGTCGCCGGTGGGAGGAGCCTAATCTCAATTGGCAGCGAATTCAACTGGCAGGGAACTCCATCGCGGCTCGTAGATGACGTCGATGAAGGGTGGCAATTGAGTTGAAACTTCATCGAGATCTTGTACCTGAAATTTTCCTATAGGAAACAGTAATGTCCCTATGGGAAATATTTTGAATGCGCAGTGAAGCGTCTGGTAAAAGTAATATTTGTAAACTCCCAAAACGTAGGATACAGTCCAAATAAAATGAAAACACTTGCATTCAATTATGGTTGCTCCAAAAATATATTTTCACGTAACGGGCACAGTAATCGTGTGCTCAAGAACTTCGTGATGAACCGGATCTTCGGCTGTTGTTGATGTAGTAATGGCCGATAACTATTCATAGAAGCGTAGGCTCGGCGCTCGCGTGTCCCCAGGGCAGTTCGCTCTCTTGTTAGACTATCTGGTTGCGAACTCGGCCCCTGTGAGGGCCGCCACGGATAGTCCGCTGACTAAGGAAGAGCGGAACGCCCTGTGGGACACAGTAGTAAGCGAGCTGAATGCACAAGGCCCGGCCATAAAAAGCCGGGTGGTGTGCAAAGCGCATTGGAATGGCCGCGTGTGCGCGGCGAGGCGGCGCGATAGTGACCTTTCTTGTGCCACAAGCCACACCGGTGGCGGTGTCAACCCGATACCCCCACTAAACACCGAGGAGGAGATGGTCCTGGCCCTCGTGGGGACTGATTCATCGAGGGAGTGCGGACACGACGAGTGGGAGTGGCGCCGGTGGTGGACGGGCCTGCAGCGGCGGCAAGTACCCTACTTAGAATCGTAGCTCAGGCGGTATGCGGCGTTTGAACTATTAAGCAAGGACTTAATAACGCGAACTGGAGCATTTGAGCTTCTCCTATTGTTTCCGTGAAAGCTTCGATCGTGCTCCTGAAGTTCACGGGGAAATTGTTCTCATGGACCATGCTCTATTTATGCCTGGAGTGTTGGAGATGCCACATTACATTCACACATCGCCAGAAAGTCGGTCCTGTTGACATGCTGTTCTCTACATCAACAGCCTTCGTAACTGGCGTCGTCGAAAGGATGGTGGCAACTTTCTGCGACGCAAGGACAACCAGCCCAGAGCAAGTGGAACGAGTCAATATCTAGGTGAGACGACTCGTGGATTCTGACCAAAAGGTACAAAGTGGCACATCAGCGAAAAACTTCAGAGGCTCAGGCTTAAAGTAAAGAAAACAAGTCGACACCTCAGCGGGAGGAGTTGGAAGTTCTAACTTCAACGACACATTGTGGAGTCAAGGCAACGCGCAAGGTTGGAGACTCGGAGTCGAGGCCCAGGTGAAAACGACGTGAGGGGCGAGACCTCGCTGATAACGTTGGATTTATTGCTCTTGCGGTGGTGCAACGTCAGTTAACTGATCTGGAAGGAATTCAGCTGGATGTGTCAGGGCTCTCTCTTTTCGTCGGTAGGTCTCTCTGGGAGCCTACATCTGGACCCCAGGGCCTTCTTCCCCCCATCCTCCTGGGGTGACTGAGCCCTTGTCATGGTTCGTCGCAAAATGACACCCTCCCTCCGAACTTCTTTACGAGTCTTCACAACGAGGCTGGGAATGTTACTGAGCTCATCAACCTCGACCCTGCCGAATTTGTCCCGCCGCCGCCCGTGAGTGGGAACGAAAGGTGGCAGCAATTATTGCTGCTGCAGCAGCAATCGACAAAGACCGAGAACCTGCCCTCAAGGAGGACAGGGCAATCGTCAAGCAGGCGGTCAAGGTCCACCGAACGGCCACCGCTCATGGAAGAACGGCCAAGCCGGGGGTCATTCTTCGGATCCTCGCTCTGTTCGGAGCAGCCCCAATCCCTACCGACCCCAAGGGGCTTTGGCTCTGTGATCAGCGTGAGATCGGCCACCTCAGCAACACACGCCTGGTCGCAACGCGCAACGTCGGACTTAGTGCTCTTGAGATGGTGCAACGTTTGTCAACTGATACGGAAGGAGATCACAAAAACCTCCACAGACGGCAGAGGACACTGACGGTCACGATAAACATCACTTCAACGCGACAAGTCTGGGGAAACATTACATCAAAACAGGTGGGACCCTTTTCTGTTTCCTCCGAGGTCTTGCATGTCAGTGACGAGGTCAATGAGCAAAAGAAACAAAAAAACAATGGCTGATTCAGGCAATGAGGGTGTGAGAGAAAATCAAGTATACGCGGGGGAGAACGTGGAAAGTGAACGCAACCTGAAAGAGAGGGAAATGGAAATTAAGACATTAAAACTTCAAGTTGAGCTAGAAAAGCTGAAGTTGCTGCAGATACAAATGAGATCAAGCATTAGACACCGGGATCAGAGAGAGCAGAACAGGATGGGAGACTACGTGAAGAATTTGAGAACGGTACTAACCAAAATGACGGACACTGAGTCCTTAGTGCGCACTTGGTTTAAGAATGTCGATATGTTATTGGCATCACTCGAGATTCCCAAGGAGGTGCAGGGCGCTATTATCCTGCCCTTCTTAAACAAAAAGATGAGAACATTTTTGCGAGCCAGTCGTCTGGACAAAACATGCCCTACGTGAAACTGAAAACCAAAATTCTGAGAGATCTAAAATGGCAGAAATTGAATATCGGAGATTATTATTTGCAGCACAAAGGGTAAGGGAGAGGTCCAAAAGTCGGTCATGGAGGTGTTTCGTCCGCCTGCCCTTTTTTAATAAATGTATAGCTAAGGGGGACACTACCCAGAAAAGTCAACTTCTGTACCGCTTTCTTGATTTCAATCAAATTTGCTGTGGAAGTTTATATGAGTGGCAAGACCATCCCTGCCAAATTTCGTTGTCCTATATCAATTCTGCAATTTGTTACGAATGTTATATGGAATTTAGTATGCTCACTTTAAGAAAAATATTGTTTTAAAATAAAATAAATCTTTGTGAATTTTATGTTTAATATTATCATGGGAATACCCATAGCACAAACCCAGGTAGTTATTTTGCTATATTGCATTGTTTTTCATAAGTGTAACTCCATAAGACGATTCAAATCTTTTCATGTCTGCACTTTTTTGCAAATGTAGATTTTTAGCATAAAAGAATGTTAAAGTAGAAAAACTAACCAGCCAGGCATGTTCCTCACAAACTTCTATTCCAGAAAACCACGTAAGAGTAATTCTCTGCTGTGTTATACGAAAACGATAGTTTTCCTAATGCGATATTTATGCTGAAAAAGGCAACGGAAAAAAATTCATTCAAAGTGCTCCTGCCCCTACCTTTTCTTTAGCATCGGTGGATCGAAAATAAATCATAAATCTTAACTATGCAGTGTAAACTAATGAAACGTTCTGGGAATACTCTCTAGATCTTGGTAGATATAAATATAACATTTTCAAAATAAACTTTGTCAGTAGACATTTTTTTTTCGGTAGTGTCCCCCCTTAAAGCATCAACTCGTTGTCGCTGCAACTGTTTCACCATCAAAGCCACCAGACGCGATCGGGGAGAGGATCTTCCAACAACTGACGCCTTTCCCCAGAACCACAAAAACCATACTGTAGCAGTCGACAGGATCACGGCTGGACGTGGAGCCGGTGGCGACGACAAGCAAGTAGAGGACGGCAGCCATCTTGGGTGCAGCGCAGGCCTGCTCCCACCAGCTGCGGGCATCAGGTAATCCGTGCGGTGCCTGTTCCCGATCGCCGAAAGAGCGACAACACAAACAGTGTTGTGATGGGACATTGTGCGGAGACCTCCAGGCGCGAGCGGGTGGCGGAGAGGGCGACCGACTCAAGCTCCAAGCAGGTGTAGTGGCGCCATTGTTCCGGCGGGTAACCGGAACGACTGTACAGCTCCAAAGTCAGCGTGGGCCTGAGGGGATTTCTGGAACGGTTGCGACTTGCGAGCACTGGACACCGTCAAGCTTAGTTGTGCGTGAACGAACCATGGGGTGAGGTCGTAACGGCGGTTCAGCACAACCCTGGTGTGGACACGGATTTGGACGATTTGCTAGGATTTTTTTAATTAATGCGCAGTGTAACACCTGACATGCCGAAAGCGGCAGCGGAATTCCCTCTCTGGCTTGACAATATTGAAATCATGTTCAAAGTTTACCGTGTTCCAGGAGCACTAGAGTGCAGGATAGTCTTGCAGTTTTTGTCGCGCGATTGCACAGTGTAGGCCACGAGGCTCATGATGCGGGGCCAGCGTTCATTTAGAGAGCTGAAGAGGCACGTGTTCGAGTGTCTGAGTTTGTCTCCTAACCATCTCCACGAGCAGTTTAGAGACGCTCACGAACTCCCAGCAGAAACATGGTGGTCCGCGTCTGTTCGGGCAAGGAGTCTTCTCGACGACTACCTAAACAGCAGGAAGGTGAGATTGTTTGAGGCACTCAAGGAGCTACTAATATCTGATTGCATTAAGGCGATGACAACAGCAGAAGCGGCAAGCCACGTTGTTCTGGCAGAGTGTGACGATTGGATGAAACCAAAGGAGCTTTCCAGGTGCCTGGAACACTTTGAAGAGACCAAGCGGATTTGCCTAAAGCCCGATCATGTTCCTGCAAGGCCAAAAGTGACCAAGAATTTGTATTAAAATAGCGCAAAGAGACGGGACAAAAAGACGAAGCACACAGGACAAGCGCTAACTGGCAACCAAAGTTTAATGAATGCTTCCAACCTTGCTATCTCCGTGCACGCGCGTAATCTCGTCTCAACAAAAACAGCGACACTGGGGAGCAGCAACACCCGGGAGAGACATCCGAGGTGGGAAGTCTCGCGCCTTTTCGTCATATTTGACGGGATGTTGCGAGAACTGCTGCCCCAGCCGGCACCGCCGCCGCCGCTCGAAGGAAATTGATGTAAACACAACCCGCTCGTGGCCGCCACCGCCGGGAGCGGATCCGCTCCCGCGGCAACGGATTCCTTCTCAGGTGTAAACGTACCATTACGCGAAAATCCTGCGGCGGCGTCGGCGGCATGACCGAGCGATGGTACCAAACATGGCCAACGGCGCAAAGAGTAAAAACACGTTAGAAATGCTCGGATTGACGTCACAATTTTCACGAAGGTTCCTATAAACAAAGTAAATAAATGGCTTTGGAAAGCAACTTTGGTACATTTCGGTTTGCATGGAAATCGAACCCGGGACTCCGGGGTGCGAGACGGGCACGCTTCTCCCACTATACGGCGGCTCCACGATCCTGGCTGACTAATGGCGAATTCGGGTGGTCAATTGTCGGCAACTTATTTTGCCGGAAATCCGGTAATAGTGTTCACGTGGTGGTTCTCCGGCAAGCACCGACAACTTTTCGGCGCTTTTTCCACACTAGCTCCAAACGGCCGGGCAAGCAGGCGCCAGACTGTATCCGGTGTCGTCACTCCCGAAATGGGAGAGAAGGTCAGTGAGAAAGAAATGAACGAAAGAACGAAACTGATCTGAAGTCACTTCAGCAGCCACAACTCGAGTTAATCCAAGCCGTTGGGACATGGGTGACGGTGGCGACTGGCGGCGACAACCTCTCGCTAGCGGTGTCGCGCGGGCGAGAGGTGAAGTAAACTGCCACCGTCTGGCGTTTCTTGTTCGGGTGCTGAGGGTCCCGTGGTGTGCCGCCGGCGCGTTTCTGGTTGCCGGTTCCGCCGGCTCTGTCTCGCCAACGATTGACCACTCAAATTTGACATAAGGTGTGCTATAGTGCGTGCGTCATTGCACACGTCACGTCGCAACCATCTGGCTGACTAAAGGTGTGGCCAAGTGCGTGCGTCTTTGGACACGTGACGGCGCAGACAATGGGGAGAAGGTGGCGGGTGCTGCCTCCCGCGCGTTACACACCGAATCAGCAGAAATAACTTTAACGCGTGTCGAAAAAATAAATCGCAAACATTTCACCAAAGGGACTACAATGCTTTCGCATTCCCACACGTAAGCTGTCTTAAGTGTCTGTGCCGAATTTTCTTTTGTATTCTTTTGCCACAGCCACTCAGACACGTGTATGTCTGAAAATAAGGATTGTTATTATTATTATAAACTCACGCACACTTGTTGTCGTAATATTTATTTTTATTTTTACAACATGTACACGGGAGAACGGCCAAGCGGTCCGGATCATCCAAAGTTCAGTGCGTCTTCACGTTCCTATGGCCTTTGCTAAATTTGTGATAAACGGCAAAATGTACAATTTCAAATTTTAAATCGACTTCAAAGTGTATGTGAGGGACAGTCGAAAGAAAGCAACACTCACAAATTATTACTTCAGCTGCAGAAGCAAACTGGTTCGTTAATATTTTCCAGCAATAGGGAACTCCTTTGATTGTTCACAATAGGCCTATTGCTAAATTACCCAAGCTTCAAGGAGTATGCAGGGAATGGTGTTCCACGCGCCGCACGCGCACGCCTTCCCCGTAGATTCGAAGTAAATAACCAAAATAAAGCATTAATGAACGCGCGTGCAAGATGCCATTTGTTTTAGGGTTTTTCTTTAGGACAGTTACTGCTGACGCCAGCACGTGCGGCGCGTGCAACACCATTCCCAGCATTCTCCGTGATGGTTGGGTAATTTAGTAATAGGTCTATAGGCTCAGCTGCGCTAAACGGACAATCGCATGGCGTTGAAGTGGCTGGGGGCACATATAACCTTCTCCACTTCTTTCGAGTCTCACATTTCGCCCCTACAGTTTACTTTAGGAAATGTTCACCTAAAATTTGCCTTCATACAGGTGTACTCGGATACGTCTGCGTGGTGAAAGCGTTAAATTTGTACTTTTTCGTTTGTCAAAATTTAACAGATTAACTGGTTAAAAATTTAATTGCGATTAAATCATTAATCATTAGATCACGTGCCCAGACCTAGTTATAACGCAGCGTAGGAAAACATAAGCAAACGCCCCTGTGTGAGTGGACATTGCCTCGTTCACCAGTTTGAAGAGCAATGGCCGGGCTAGAGTGAACAGGCGCGATCTCGCACGGCCTTTGCACTGGGAGTAGTTGCTCCCTGCGGCGGCAGCTTGTAGGGGTCGCTGTAACCCTACCGCTCCTACAGCGCTTTAGTTACTTCTGAGAGGCACCTTCTCCTCACCGTGTTGTCCCCTTTGCTTCGGGCTTGAGTTATAGAAGTTTCTAGAGTAATTAGACGCACAGGTCATGAGGCCGGCTGCCTTCAGGGATTTATGCGGAACATGTCTTTCTCTTCGTCTCCTTAAGAAACAAGTTTGTATAGACAAGCATTTAATTATTTTAAGTGGAAACTTATTTCAATCCGCTCACTAGAGTTATTTTAAGTAAGTATCATTGAGCACATTTTAATCGCAGTGGTCGGGGAACAGTTGTTCAGGATGGCTCAGGCGGCGTTGGGCATGGTTGTGTGTTCGCACCCCTACGCGGCGAATGAAGTCCCATTGCTCTTCGGCGAGAGTGAAGGCCACAAGGAAACCGTTCTCTAGCTCGGTCACGGAAGAACATATCAGGGCAGCACTGAGCACTGAGCATCTGAAAAATTGACCGCATCTCCACGTGGTGAATGATGTTGCTTGGGGCGAAGCTCTGGTGGTGCTTGTCTGCGTAGACGCCGAGCCGCAGCATGCCGAGCCTTTTGGTTTTCTTCTTTTTCTTTTTTAAGCAGACAGATGGGATGGCATCTCAGAACCCCCTACTCTTTTTTTTCTTCCTTTTCTTTGAGTCTTTTCATTCATGTCAGTAGGAGAATGTGTGGTTTTCTTCTTTTTCTTTATTTAAGCAGACAGATGGGATGGTATCTCAGAACGCCCTACTATTTTTTTTTCTTTTTCTTTTTTCATAATTTTTTCATCTTCTTTTTTCCAATTTTTTTTTTTTGCCCTACACGTGCACGTGAGCATGTGCTCACGTGCTCGTGAGCACGTGATCTCACGAGCAGAAGCACGAGCACTCGACGCCGGGCCTACGGCGGACGGCGGACGGCGGACGGACATGGCTAGCCCCTCAGGAGCTTCGCCCCTAAAACGAAAGAGAAGCGCGAGGACACTTCTCGAATTGTGATCCTGGGCCTGGCCTGGCCGGCTTGCTAGAACAGTGTCTCAGCTGAGAGTGAGTGAAAGAAAGCTCCAAAGAGTGGGGCGCGCGACTATCTTGAGACGCGGCTTGAGTCCCGCTCAGCTTGAGCGCTGGCTTTGGCATTGCTTTCTTTCTCACTGTCTCAGCTGAGACGCTGTTTCTAATAAGTCGAACCTGACTGCTTATAATTAGTTGCAAAGGACAAGATTCATGGTTGGTGTAAAGCTCAAAGTGGAAGCTTGGAGTTGTTGCATTATTAAACCAACACCATGAAAGTTGATCGTCTGACATTGTTCTTGTTTGAATAAATGAAATAAAAATTAACCCAAAAAACACGACCTAGTGAGGGTTTCGCAGATGTACAACGCTTTTGATAGAGCACTTCATGAAAAGGAGGTTAATTAGACCCTTTTTCTGAGCCTCAGATTTGAGCCACAATGACTGGCTGTTTGTTGCCTTACTATGAGGATCAGTCACTGCGGTTTGCACGTAACACTCTCCGTAAGTTGTCTGCGAGTAGAGTAACGTTAAAACTGAAAGTCTCCAATCTCTGCACGATGGCGAAAAAAAACAGAACCGGCGCGGTTGGAAAGCTGGAACCTTAAAAAAAAAAGTCGGTTCGTTTATCTTAAAGTGAAGGAAACAAAAATTCTTCTGCGTCGTTGCTATCATATGTAGTTCAATATTTTCACCTTTCGTGGTGTCAGAACACGGCGGGCAGCATTGAATAGTTGATTTATAGGCACTAGATGTTTTCGAGAACTTGCTCGTGACCCCTGGGACGCGCTTCTCTTTTTTTTTTTTTCCTTGCAAGATTAACTGTGACTCACTGCAAGAACGAGGAAGTAGCGCGAGGAAATATTTGAGAAAAGAACCCTCCGCGTCAGGGACAGAATCAGCGCCACTTTGCCTGAACTTCTCAACCTCGAATTTTATCCACCTTTCAAAAGATGGCGCAAGTGCGCGTCGTCTGCTACAACATACGTTCTTTTTATTCTTTAGGACAATTAGAATGCTTTAAAAAAAATCAATCATAGAAAGTGATTTTAATTAGAACGATAAAAGCTCTAATTAAAGAATCGTTGTTTAAATAGCTGTCCTCTTCTTTGAAACCGGTTTCTTGCGTATAGAGTCAAGCTTCAAAATAGTCCCATAATTTAAAATATTTTAAACAAATCTGAATATGAATACCAAAAAATCATGCTTACAGTGAACCACCTCAGTTCCTCTAGAATACAATTTAAAAAAAAAAAAAATTAGATCAGATGCCAGAACGCTGTCTGAGAAAACCAAGAACGCGTGAAGGGAATTCTTTGAAATTTTATCACTATCAAGTTGTGTTTACAAGAAAACGGGTGGCGTTGCACTTCTAATATTTTGTATACTGAGTTCCTATGTTTACTAGGAGCATGCCCTTGAATGTCGTTGCTGCGTTATGATGTGCAACTGAGTTACGAGACTTCAAAAAGGCATAAAAAAGGCTATTTTTGAATAAATATTGAAAAATGTGAGAGTGCTAATTAAAAAAAAATATGTATACACGAAACTAGACGAGTCCTTCATATATTCAATAAAAATAGGAACGCGTCTTGGATGCATTAAAAGTCTAGAAACTTGGAATGCATGGAGATATGTCTTTGAAAATATCAAAACTTGCACTTTTTGTTTTCTTATTGTGCGTTAAGCTTTGAAACATGCGTATCATATTTTGCACTAAAATAGTGATGATGAATTTGTGATTTATTTTCAAGAAGAACGAATTACGTAACACGCGCAAAGACGCGACATTTGCACCGCAAACAGGAGCGTTAGCACAGCTGCCAGCGGTATTATGGTTGGGGCCGTGGGAAATCCGCCTTAAAGGTACCTTTATGCTGGTCGTGTGAATGGGGTATGAGACACGCACATGTAAGGCTCGCATCGAACCACAGCCACCTCTATACTCACGAAGCCTGGCAGTTCGACGACGGAGCCATAGAGTGCCCGGTCACAGATTCGGAGTGCGAGGATCTGGTAGCACAGAGCATCAAAAAGCGATTTCTCGGGGAACATGGACGTCAGCGCACACGTTTTGCAGCGCCGAGGACACTAAACACACTTGTTTGCTCGGGAGAAGTGTGTTTCGGCGTCTCGCCGCAGCGGGACGTCAGTCACGTGGCTCTTCTTTCATCCCTTGTCTGCCGCTTCAGCTTTTCTATTTCGGTGGCCGCTTCTGGTGGCCATCTGCCAGGCTTTGTCAGTATTGTTAAGAATGGAACCTTCGGCAACCTTTTTCGAGTTTCAACGCTGCGGAAACGAGTCCCGAAACGAGTCCCGACGTGTTCTGGACTGTCGCCCACCTGTCGAAGTCTGCCCGAAACGAGTCCCGACGTGTTCAAGACCGTCGCCCAGCTGTCGTGGTCTGCCCGAAACGAGTCTCAACGCGTCCGTGACGTCAACGGGACGTGTGTGTGGGTGCGTGTGGGTTCGTGCGCTCCGGAAGGGGAGAGAGGCCTGGCCTAACTGCGGAGAACCATGGCTATGACGCATTTCTGGCTACGACGCGGCGGGCTTTGCTGCAACGCACTTGGCGGTCGCACCTGCTGCCCTGGCGGAGAGTGAGGGAGAAAACGGACCCCTATATAAGGCGGGGCGTGAGGCTGCTGAGTTGTTCTCTCGGATTTGACGACTGTATCGCTACCATGTAATTAAACCGTTCGTTACGTTACCAATTCTCCCACCTCCACTGGACCCCAGGATTCTTCACTTCGGGGAATGGTCGTCGTCAAAGGCCAGGAAGCCTCCGGACGTGCGGCTTAAACCCCGCCTCGAACAACTGGTTGGCAGCGGTTGGGATCGGACCATGCGACATCGTGCTACATCTGTGGGTGAGCGTTTGGACTTTGCTTTGAGATTCGCCAGGCTTCAGATTATGGGTAATTAATTTTGAACTGCTGGGAATCCTTAGTGTTTGACTCGTGCGCTAGGTTTTGGTATAACCTCGCGACAAGATTTAGAACAAAGCCAAAGCTAAAAAGCAGCGATCATGGATCTAATGAGGTTACTGAGAACAGATTTACTCTGTTTATGTGAAGAATTGGGTGTGGAGGTGGAGCAAAAGATGAAGAAATCTGAGATCAGTAAAGCGATTTCAGAGAGCGCGGAAGAAGAGGAAATTAAAATTGCGTGGGAACTGCTTGAGAACGCTAAGAGCGAAGCTGCAGCTAGAGAGGAACGAGAACGAGAGCAGACTGCAGCTAGAGAGGAGCGAGCGCTGAAAAGGCTAGAGCTCGAAATTGAACAACAGCGATTAAACTCGCAGAACAGTAGAGTTGGGGCTCCGGTTCGAGCAAGTGAGACCGAGTCGTATCAAATGAAGAAGCTCCTGCAGCCGTTTAAAGTTGGGGAAGACGTGGGCCTGTTCTTAGTTAACTTTGAGAGGACATGTGAGAAGTTGAGCTTCGCCCCAGAAACGTGGCCGCAACGGCTTTTGACTCTGTTGCCCTGTGAGGCTGCAGAGGTTGTCGCGCGCCTTAGTGCTGGAGACGCGGACGACTACGACAAGGTGAAGTCCAGCCTTTTGAAGCGGTACCGCCTTTCTGCCGAGGCGTTCCGTCAAAGGTTTAGAAACGCATCCAAAAAGAGCAGCGAGGGCTACTCGGAATTCGCGTACGGGCTTAAAACCAACCTGATAGAATGGTTGAAGAGCGAGGAAGTGTACGAAAGCCGAGACAAGGTAGTCGAGTGTGTGTGCCTCGAACAGTTCTTTCGTAGCATTCCGCAGTCAGTCAAGCTCTGGGTGCAGGACAGGGTGGGAGTCGACTCTGTCGAAAGGGCCGCTGAGCTAGCCGAAGAGTACGCAACGCGTAGAAAGCTGAGCGGAGAGGAAAGCGAATCCGGCCGAAGCGATCAGCGCAAGACCTTCCGACAGGGAAATGACTCGCGAGAAAACGGGCCCGAGAAGCCCGAAGCAGGACAAAAGGTCCCAGAAAAGAGCGCAGAACACTCGAACGGAGACGAGGCGCGGAAAAGCCCAACAGGGCAGTTCGAGGCAAGGAAGCCGTTCCTGTGCTACAACTGTCAGGAGCCGGGACACACAGCGGCCAGATGTAAGAAACCGCGGGTGGTGTTCTCGTACGTGAACGGTAGTGACGAGGACCTGAAGCTCCTTCGTCCCTATCTTCACGAGCTCCAGGTAAACGGAAAGCCGTGCAGGGTGCTTCGTGACAGTGCAGCGACGATGGACGTTGTTCATCCGTCGTATGTAACGCCATCCGATTTTACTGGAAAGGTAGTTTGGATCAAGCAGCTGCTCGAAAAGCACAGTGTCTGTCTGCCTATGGCGACGGTAAGGATAACTGGCCCGTTCGGAGAGCTAGTGACAGAGGCGGCTGTCTCGCAAACAGTCCCGTTGGAATATCCTTATTTGTTTTCTAACCGGTCAGATTTCCTGCTGCGCGAAAGGGGTCAACAACTGGGAAAAGGGCTAGTTCAGTCGTGTACGAGGTCCAAATCGCGTCAGGTCGCCCCTTTGTTGACGAGGGATCCAGAGCCAGAGGCAGCTGACGGGGAGCAAGCACTCCCAGAGTTGGAGGCAGAAAACCGGGATGAGAGGGACCAGGTTGTAGAACAGCCTGACCTCGCAGCGCTAGAAAGCGTACGCCGTCCCAACGAGCCCGCGAAAAAGGCGGAGGAAGACGGGATCATTAAAAGATCTTTCGTAGCTCCGGCGTCACGTAACTTTGGTCCTCTGCTACGAGTAGACAGAGTCGAGCAGAAGAGCGACCCTAGTGTGTCAGGGTTTCGCGGTACAGCTCAGGAGATTGCTAGGACCAATGTGACGGGGCATGAAAAAGGCGGATTGTTTTATCGGCGCTATAAGGACCGCATTTTCACGTCTAGAAATCACGTGAAAATCGATCACTATGACTTCAGCGTAAGAAAAAGAAAAGGCAAATTTAACGGCAATGCCGATGGGTTGAGCAGATTTTTCTGATATCACCAAAACAGTAGGGATGATCTCAGAGGTTTTCGTCATCCACGGGAATGAGGATCTAAGTGGGGGCACTTCGTTGAAACCCCAAAAAGGACCTCACAAATTGCGAAGAGTTTTTGTCTTTTGTATTTTGTTCATAGTGACCTCGTTGGAAAAATGAGTTTTTTTGGCGACAGGGGGTCTCGATACCCGGAACTGTACCAAATTTTGGTAATCCGTAATCCAGTCTGGCGGGTCTTTGGCGAATTCCGAGCGTTTGACTGCGGTGTGGCGTGGTGCTGTGGGGGACGTTTCCGCTGATGCCTCCGTTGTGAGAGGTTTGGGAGTTTGTTTGGTGCTTGCAGCGTCTTCTCAAGGCCTACTCCAAGCCCACCTCTTCAGGCCAGCGATTGTACCACCGGCCATTCGAGGTTTCCCTGGCCCCGGAGGGGCTGTTAAGAATGGAACCTTCGGCAACCTTTTTCGAGTTTCAACGCTGCGGAAACGAGTCCCGAAACGAGTCCCGACGTGTTCTGGACTGTCGCCCACCTGTCGAAGTCTGCCCGAAACGAGTCCCGACGTGTTCAAGACCGTCGCCCAGCTGTCGTGGTCTGCCCGAAACGAGTCTCAACGCGTCCGTGACGTCAACGGGACGTGTGTGTGTGTGCGTGTGGGTTCGTGCGCTCCGGAAGGGGAGAGAGGCCTGGCCTAACTGCGGAGAACCATGGCTATGACGCATTTCTGGCTACGACGCGGCGGGCTTTGCTGCAACGCACTTGGCGGTCGCACCTGCTGCCCTGGCGGAGAGTGAGGGAGAAAACGGACCCCTATATAAGGCGGGGCGTGAGGCTGCTGAGTTGTTCTCTCGGATTTGACGACTGTATCGCTACCATGTAATTAAACCGTTCGTTACGTTACCAATTCTCCCACCTCCACTGGACCCCTGGATTCTTCACTTCGGGGAATGGTCGTCGTCAAAGGCCAGGAAGCCTCCGGACGTGCGGCTTAAACCCCGCCTCGAACAGTATATAGAAGTCTCTAATCGAGCATATGATCGTGCATAAAGCATTACTGCAGCGTTCGATCATACGCAAGCCGCAGTCATTAACAAGCGTGCGCTAGCATATGTTCGCACGCGGTAGAGAGCATCTGAAATATTTTTAAAAGAGCTTAAATAAACAAAAGTTAAATGCAGCTGGCCCTCTCCTATCAAGACGATAAGGGTGATTTACTTTTGGTTATTTTGTTATTGTTGTCTTTTTACCAACATGTTTTATTCACCAATGAAATTATGCCAGCTGAGCTTCCGTGAGTAACATGAAAAAGCGCAATGACGCGCAAGCGAAACGCGGCCGAAAAATTCAAATTTGGGAGGCTTACGTGCCAAACCAACGACGGCCATCTGGCACGCGCCACTGGAGGACTGAGGATTAATTTCTACCACCTGGGGATCTTTTGACGTGCAACCAAAAGCTCGGTTACACGGCGCCTTCTCCGCAATATGCCTCCGCCATATTGCGGGCACCTCAGCCGGGTTTCGAACCCACCATCTAGGGATCCGTAGGCCGACCAAGGCGGCCGAAACGTGCCCGAGAAATATTTGAGCATTAAACCTACGCAAAGGACGAGAAGTTGGATGAAGACACACAGAGAGCGCTTGACGCAAACAACATTCTGTCTTTGTCTTTCCTCATTCTGTCTCTCGTCCTTGCGCTATTTTAATTCTCAAGTATGTACCAGCATGGCCATGCTTCAGCCCCTACCCAAACTTTGAGTTAAAGTCCCTTGACGAAATTCACGCTTAGAAGTACCGCGAAACATCGTTGTGTAAACGCCAGGACACGTGCCACGAGCGGGTACTTAGGTCCGCTTATTTCAGTGTTCCGCCGTCATCTGCTTCCAAAAGGCCGCTCGAGACGAGGGTCTCGCTCACTTGCGCATTTGACGCAACTTGCAAGACAAACGCAAACACATGCAGGGTCTTTATTGGGAGCTAAAGTCTCTTGATAAAATTCACGCTTACTAGTACCGCCAACCCTTCTGGTGAAAACGCGAAAGACACGTGCAACAAGCGGGTGCTCCGCCGCAAAAAAAATAGTAAATTGGTGTGTGTATGTTTATACAGCCGGAAGTTAGTCTGCCTCAACGGGCGACTTGTCTGAGGCGTAGATGAGAAATTTAGCCAGTGCGGTACAACTAAAGCCCCTCTATCCTGAAAACGTGGCGCCATTCATTGTTGTGGACATGCTCGAGACACATGTCCCGCGCCACTTCTGGGAAGTGTATGGCGTCTGATATCTAGCTCAGTGCTGCGTTGTGCCGCCATGATCTTGCCAAGGGTTGCACGTTGCACGGGTCCTGTGCATCCACGCACCTTGCGCTACTTTTGAAACATGAAGGGGCTTTAGGCACAGCTAGGGTGCCTCAACGTACTTCTGTTTTGGGTGATGCCACAATAGACCGATCTCACCAGTGAGGTTGACTACGCCACCACTGCCGCGATGCATCAAGGGAACTTTAGTCTTTCTGCACGTGCGGCAACCCCGCTTGAGCTCTGCGCGTGTAGACCACGAGAAGGCACGAGCCCTTGCATGCACGGCCGTCTGCCTCCTGTGAACTAAAGTTATGGCGGCGACACGCATGCGCCGAACACTTAGTGAGATCGGTCTATTGTAGTACCCGATGCCGACTGCACGCGCTCACTGGGTAAAATAAAAAAAATCGACGAGCACAAAATGTCGCCATAGCAGAGTCAGCGCCACAAACGCGTGCAGGAACACGCTCTTTCACGCGCTTCTGAACAAAAAAGAAAAATAAAAGTGTGGGACAAAAAGGCCAGATGTCTCCACCCTAAGCAAAGCGCACATGAAGGCACACCAGGTACAACAGCTAGCCTGGGGTCCTTAACGTGTACCAAGCAGTAGTGATACACGACCGCACGCCGGTACGATGCTCATCTAGGTCGAAACGAACAGGGGTGTGGATCAAATTCAGGATCCCTTGGTAATCCTGCGTGAACTTTCACTCCACGTGCTCCGAGCGGTTGTAGCACGAATCCCCCGATATCATTTCCCCCGTCCCAAATTCCCCGTGCCATTTCCCCCGAGTGTCAAAATCCCCGTTTTCAAAATCCCCGTCTCGTTTGCCCCAAGTGCCATTACCCCCGTGTCCGATTTCCCCGCAATGGAGCTGCGGACGATTCGGTTATGTGTCTTGCGGTGTACGGATCGGTATGCTTTTTCAGGGTCGGCTCACAGATTTTTTGGCGCACGGAATATTCAATGCAAGCTATTACTAAAACTAGGAGTGTTATTTTATAGCGTTTTTATCTTCTGTGCATTACTTTTTGGCATTTATTATTGTACCCGTGACCAATGTCAATGCACTCATACACCTCTGCTCTTATTTTCAAATGAACGCGCACTGTGTTCCTTGTGATTCTGTGCCAGTAATTCAGAGCTCTACAAATATTGCAAATTAGAGGAGATTTATTTACACGTTTTTGCATACACTTTCATGAGAGCAACGTCCACTACTTATATTCTGCAATATCGCTGCACCAGCTTCGGGAACTCATGAATGCTCAGCTCTCCTTTAGACAGACGCTCCTGGAGCTTTTTGATGGCCTCGTCTTCATCTTCCACTTCTTTTGACGCTTTCGGGCTTGGCTACCATTCGACACCTGGAGGAGGGTGACTCTGTTAATGGCCTCGTCTTGCTTGATATGCTCCACGAACGTGTATACATTGGGGTGCGCTTTTCCGATTACATTGTTAATTTTCCTGCAAATAAAAAGCACAGAGGTCACAACTTCTGCTAGATGAGAAATATGATCCTAGTAGAACTACATTTTATAATGTTGCAAAATGTACTCACCGGTGCCAGGCTTCCATGAAGTTGTTAGTCCGTTGTTCTGGTGCTGGTTCCACTGGTGGATGTCGTAGTTCCCCAAGAGCCAGGTATCTTTGAAATACAGGATTCGTTGTGGGACTCCTGGTGCTCGGGGTGCCGTTGCCTTTAAACTCCGCCAAGCAATACGTACGAAAGTTGGCGGTACAAAGGCCAAACTGATTGTCTGGCGTAAAAACAACGCTACCGAAGAATCTTCTTTGTAAGCCTTGGAAAGTCGGAGGCTTACCTTTTTCCGGATTGCCTGAGAAATGTGGAAACGGCACCCCCGGTACCGAATGCCAGGAAACACGAAAAGGAAAGCCTGGATAAGGGCCAGTTCAAAGTCCGTACCGACAACGTTGAGTAAGAGGAACACGAAGAACGTCGAACGCTGCCTTTAAGTTTGTGAAGGCCACCAAGTATACTTCTCGGGAGTTCCCAAGTAGAAGGAAGTAGGCGATGTTAAAGCTCACCCACTCTTTGATGGCGCTGATTGTGACCAATTGATGAAACAAGGACGGACACGAGAAAAACGTGCCATCGATGAACACCTCGACCACTTCTGAAAAAGGAAAGAGCAGTTCCTGCCTAAAAAATTAAACAATACGGCCTACACTTATGCGAATGTTGAACAGCAGAAAGTCAAACTTGTCGAGTGTCTCTGTGTACAGTCTTCAAAGGTTAATCTCGGCCATGTTTCTTGGTAGGCTTGGTTGCTGCTTTCTTTTCTCCCGGTACATGGTGCTCCTCACTCTCTCGAAAGTCGGCAGATCGGCCATTACCACGTCGTTAACATAGAACAAATTCGTCCCGTAACAAACAAGTTTCAATCATTGGCATAATGCACAGGTATATTCGTGTAATGAAACTTGTAAAATAAAGACAAAAAAATGTTTTTACTTAATTGACTGTACACTTGGGGTGCTGGCAAATGCGGCTCCGATCTCACCATTTCCTTCAATTTATTCTTCAGTCGCGCTTCCCAAAGTTGGCTGCCATTAGGTGGATGGTTGTGCTCCGAAACATATGAACGTGATGAAAATCAATTGCAGCAGCAGAAATGTTGAATTTGTGCTAAAATAGCTTCATTAATTCAGTCCCGTTTCAGGATAGCTAAACAGCTATCAGACCAGTCTATTAAAAAAATCGCTTACCTTGTGTTTGTTGATTACTTTTTCTAATTTCGTGAGTACCGCTGCTTTGCAGTTCAATGCCCAGTATTGGGCACATCTCCAGGCAGTATTCTCAACTTTACTCTTTAGCTGAAACAAATATATGAATTCGTCTACTATTACGGCGTCCTTCCCTTTTTGACTTTTTAATAATTCGACCTCCACCTCCAGCATTCCTAGACAGCAATGTTATCGCTCCCAGAAGTCATCCAAGGTTCTCGAGTTTCTTTTGTATAGATCAACGCTAGGCTGCGCTTCTTTAGTGTTCAATTGGTCTGTCATGTTTTATTTATTTTTTCTTAAACTTTTTGCTTTCTAAGGTCAACTGGCCGTGCTGGTAGCTTTTCGTTTTGTCCTTCGTCCCGTTACCAGGCTTTGGGGGGAGGGGGGGGGGGAAGCCGGGGTAACAGATAAGGGGATATAGGAACGGGGGTTCTGAAAGCCGGGGATTTTGAAGACGGTTGAGGTAACGCGGGGAATTCGCAGCGGGAATTTTGACACAGGTGTTTTGAAATTAGGTTATTTCGTGAACCACCCCTCCGAGCTGGTGTGCGCTATTGGGGAGGAGATTGAACAGTCACGCCTCTAGAGGAACGCTTCACCAGAGGGGATAAAAACCCGAATTTTCTTGTTTGTCCTTGATCAGAGAAATTGGAAATGACGATTCGAAGGCCGCTCCTCGTGTGACCAAAGCACTGGTCAAAGCGACGCGCTCGTGCCCACATCGTGCTAGGCCATGTTCATTTTATTTGTTATGCTGTGTTGGTAAAAACCGGGCTGTGGGGAGAACAAGCTCGATAAAGCCGTCCCTATAGTTTTATCTCCTGCCCAACGGTCACCGATCCCCCTGCTCCGCCGCCATTCGCTTCCAAGGGCCGCTCATTTCAGTGCTGCGCCGCCGTTGTGGGAACCATGGGGTTCCCTATATTCCTATCTAGGTCTAGCTTCGAGCAGGCCGTGGGAGTCGTCGTCAACAATGGCGGAGGCCTCCCGTATACAATAAACCGAGGCCGATTTCCCCGTAGGGGCCGGCCCTCCCTTGCCCTCTTTGGGTGAATGTGCCACCGGCGCACCCTTGAGAGTTATAATGGACGCGTGCTAGCGGCCTCCCCGGGCGCGTCCATATCTCCGAGGCTACATAAGCTGACCCCGAAGGAGGGCCAGGGGCTCTCGTCGGCGGAGGCCCTGGCTCTACGGAGCTCGGTTTTTCTTTGTGGGCCTCCGACTTTCCGTGAATCTGTCTAATGCGGCTGCGCGAGAAACCGACCGGGTGATACTGGCAATTGATCCAGCGCCCAGACTTTTCATGTCTAAGAGCGAAGCGTGTTGGCATTTCAGTCAATAAACACGTCGAAAACAGACTCACTGTGTTGGTGTTGTCTCCCGTCCACCGGTGCCCAAAGGGGCAGTCAATGGACGGACCCGGCCATAGCCGCGCAAAGAGCGGACTACGGAGTGGGTATTTACCTCAATGAGGACAATGGGGCTACTTCAGAGTTCCCCTCGAGAGATGGCCCAGGTGCACTGTCGCATTTGACGTCACTTGCAAGAAAAACATAAACACATCAAGGGGCTTTATTCGAGTTGAGAAGCTCGCTAGAGCAATTGGACAGAAGAGCTTCTGCTTTCCTCACTGTCGATAATGCACGTGCTACTCAAGCGGTTCTGTTTTAATTTCCATAGCGCACAAACGTTTGGCATTGCACGTGCTTGCACGATCAGAGGAAGTTCAAGTATCCTCACTCCGGATTGTACAAATATTCCACCAGGCGGCGATACCCGTACTTCTCGCCGCGAATTGGGAGCTGCAGCCCTATTGGTGAAGAGATGTTTCGGCGGCGCCCTCCTATGTTTCCTATCCCTGACGTCAGGACCGACATTATTATAGCGCGCGAAAAGTTCAATGGTGCGTAAAAAGCGCGACGGAAGCTTAGCAATCACGCTCCTTAATCAACACCGTAAGGGTTGTCAGTCTGACTTTTATTTCTGTCGACGAGAGCTATAATTATCCTACTCAAGACGTCATTGTGAGCGTTTGACCAATCGAGGGAGGCCGATCGCAAAGACGCTTTTGGTCACTCACTTCGCAAATAGGTGATAGCGCGAGATCTTAGTTCATCTAGCCTAATTTTTAGGCCTGCGAGTTTTTGAGTTCAGCGAACTTATTTATCTGTCTGAAGGATCAGTGTTTGCGTAGACTCATTGTTAAATCAGATGTTTCCGAGTTCAAGTAAGCTATTTTGAAAGCCTATACGTTTCTAATTCAGCTGAACGCATTTTAAACATGAGGGTTCAGAATTCGTGTATACGCGTTTTTATCTCAAAGGGTTTCTAGTTTATGTGAGCACATTTTTTGACGGTGGGTTCCTAGTGTAGCTTCTGATTTTAAGCTTAAGTGTTCAGGATTTCATGAAGCTAATGGTTCAGTTTCCACATTGGCTTCAACTATCTTCATATTTTTTAGGCCTCTACTTTGCATTTTCTGGTGCCTAACTTTGTATGAGGAGGGTTAAAAACCATGTTTTGTTTCTTTCCTAGAAAGTTTCAAACCAGCAAAGACTACCTTCCCTTTCTAGACATTTCTAAAGTTCAGACCCAGACGACCATATTGCACTCCAGAACGACATTAACAAAATTGCTGGATGGTGCCGCACATGGCAAACGTCTCTCAATATTAACAAATGCATGCACCTCTGCTTCACACGTTCCTCCTCCCAGCCCTTAAACTCTTTAACACTCAACGGCATTACCTGCCATGACTGCTGCACAGTACAAGTATCTTGGCGTCCATCTAACCACTAATATGTCCTGGAATGTTCATGTAGACAAGACAATATCCTCTGCAAACCGTTCACTTGGCTATATCCGTCGCAATTTCAAGTCTCCTCCTTCTAACCTCAAACGTCTCCTTTACGTCACGCTTGTTCGCCCTAAACTAGAGTATGCTTCAGCTATCTGGCACCCCCATCAGGCTTTTCTAACCAACGCAATCGAATCTGTTCAAAATCGTTCTGCTCGATTTATTCTTTCTGATTACTCTCGCTTTTCTAGTGTCACTGCAGTGGAATCTCAATTAACGCTTCCTGACCTTTCCGTTCGTCGCAGAATTTCCCGTCTTTGCCTTCTTCATAAAATTTACTATTCTGAACCATTACGACAGTCTCTCCTCAGCCCGCCCAGCTATATTTCTGCAAGAGTGGATCTTTCATGCAAGATCGCCCGTCCCAAGACCACTTCAGCAGCCCATCAACATTCGCTCATACCAGAAGCTATTGTGGACTGGAATGGCCTTCCCGATGACATCGTCACCATCACCGATAACGCAAAATTTAGAACTGTACTAACCAACCACTCCCTTTTATAATGCCCCTTGAGGGTAATTGTAAATAAATAAATAAATAAATAAATAAACCAAAACTGGAGATTTGCATCAAAAATGGAAACCCAGAAGATGGTGCGCAAATCGCTACCGCCCAGTTATCCTTGCCTAAATTAAAAATCGAATAATGTTTCCGGCCTCTAAAAAACGTCCGGGTTTTTTTCCGTGGCAGATTTAAAGTGAAACCCTGATGTTTTTTTAACTGGAGCCTTTGACAACTTAACTCAGAATTTTCAATCTTATACATCCTGGTTTTGTTATTTATAGCTCGTCTTTGTATACCAGGTTGCTCAACGATGAATAAAAAAGACCTAAAAATAGTGTTAAAATTAGTTACGGAAACAAACTGGCAGCCTTCCAGATGTCAAGTATTGCAAGAAACGTGCAGGTTAGATAAATAATTAGCTGATATTTTCATTTTTTTTAATTTGTGACAGGCAAATATTGGTCAAATTAGAAATTTCATGAGCATCATTATAGCTTAGTATTTAGATAATTAACGTGCTTTTGCTATCCCTGACATCCGCCATGACTGACTGTTCCTTCTCGTCAGAAGTTTATTTTTTCTCGACCACAGAATGTCTAGGAATTTCTGGAAGTCTTCGTGGAAACAACCGGGAAATCTAGACATGTAGGTACCAACCGTTTGCGAGACACCAAAATCCTTCGGGTATGATACTGCGGCCTCCTGTGGTGACGTGACCCTACAAAATTTAATAAAGAATACAACTTCAAATGCACAACTTGGTGATACCTTTGCGTACCAAGGGGTGTTAAGCTAGGATATGAGCTCATTATTTAGTTATTAAACCTCAGGATGACAGCAAACTTCATATACAACCTACGAAAAAGCATGCACCTTTCGGTTAGGGACGCATCCGGCGTCCGACATTGCCTTTGGACCGTGAGACATAGTAAAATGTATCATTGAGTGAAGCTAAACATACCCTGTTTAAAAACACAGATTGTTTCAATGGACGAGCGGCGATTTAAGGTAAGTACAGATTTTCTCCATCAACGAATATTGTGCCGGAGTCTACCAGCCTTTACGCGATGGCCTTCCTATACTTCAAAAAATAACAATTCATTGTTCGTATATAAGAGACGACGACTGATAGGGTAGTGGTTTTGCCTGTTGCAAAATGACCACATGATTCCAAGCAGGAGTGTAAATCTCAAATATTTTCTTTGCCCTTGTAACCGTCTTTTTTCAACCTCGTAGCTTTTTATTTGAAAGGTAGACGGGTTGTTCACCGTGTGCTTCTGATAGAGGTGACAAACGTATCGCCATATAATTCATCATCAAGCGTTAAGGGTTAGCTAGGACGTCTAATCTGAGATGTCTCTGGGTTTAGCGAGCATGATAAAAGAGAATAAACGTGTTAAGACGATCATTTTCTAAATGTTTGCAGAGTTGTCTAGAACAAAATGATTCTCATAAACAGCAAAACCCTAAGAGGGTTTAGCAAAATATCATCGAAATGTCTTCCTTAATTATAATCGCAATGTCCTGGAGCTAAACTCTTTGAGTGAATTCTTTCAAATGGACCAGATTTGCCCCAGTTGGGGGCTGCGCAACTAGACTGAACACGCGCTCTGCGCCTTGTTGAACGCAAAGTCACTTTAAGGCACGAAACAACGGCACGAGAGGCATATTGCAATTTGCAGATTGTTTAGCAACAATCTGCAAAATGGGGGCCGTGATGTTTAAACTTTTACGATCAATGCCCAATCCAGCAAAGCATTTTGGAGAACCGAAAATTCGATAAGGCATATGGATCCAAATTTACTCGCGAGAATGGAACATTAATAAATAAAAAAATCTCGGCATAAAGAATGAAAAAACAATCACCAGCAGTCTAAACAATAAAGTTTGTGAAGACGCTATAAGAAATTAGGTGATATACATATACATATATATATAATTTATAATGGGCGCTGTCATTTGAATCTAGGCATGTTCATTAATCCCTATTATGGATGCATTTTTGTCTTTTTGACGGGATAGTATTTCTACGCACCTAATCTCCAGCTCAAATGTTGTTTCCTTCTAACTCCTGTTCAATTAACAATATCTAAATTCCTTGAAGTTAAAGCATGTAGGCAGGCGAGCTGGTTAATGATAGACATGGTAACCGTAGAGCGAAGAGACACTAAGGGACGGACAGACACGAATTTTGAAACTTCCTGTCTGTCCGTCCATTTTTTTCCCCTCCCCGCTTTAGGGTTATTATCTCTAATTTGTCGCAATAAAAATGTGCTCAGATCTCACGAACCTTGCTCGAAATTGCATAACTTTACTTATTAACGTCTTTTCGCGCGACTTCCTGTTTGCGGTGAAAGAAAATTGAAATAAAGAAAACGCTAAATCCACTACCTCCAATGGAACACAATATTTTCTTTGATCTCTTTATATAGTTAATTTTAGTTTCTTAATTATTGTGTCATTCACTTGTGCTTCTGGCGCCAACTTCAGAGTTGTCGATTCTGACACATGTTCCTTCCGTACCACTATTTATACATGCTGCCTAAGTGAATACTGGCTGAAGAAGAATTTTGTCTTGTCAAAACTTAGTTTTGACAAGACAAAATATTTGGGGACAGGAAAAATTGTAAGGCATGAAGAGGTGGACAGTTGCATTAATGCGCACTCATGGAGCGGGCACGTTTGAGAGCGAATAACTAAAACGATAACATTAGGAGAATTCTAATACTTTTTTGACGCAAACTATGCGTAAAGCTTACTTCTAATACAAAGTAATAATATTTATTTCAATTATATTTATTTTCTAAAAATTGCCAAACATGCCCGCTCGAACAACAAATGGCAAAATTTGGAGGCCTGTATCTCATGAAATAACTTAATAATTATTATATAATTTGCAGATAGTATTCTGCTTATATATGGCTATTATTTTTTTAAAAATAAGGTATCTGAGTGACACGATAGTCAGGATATATTTTGGCAAACATTTAAAAAAAAATCAAACTACAAAAAATTTAGATGCAAATAAAAAAAAACCTCCTTTGAATTTTTTTTAAATTTGGGTACCCTGTTATACTCTATTTCAGCATTCGTTTTTTTTTTTTTTTTTAAACATGTTGCATTATTTTATTGAGAAAGAAGAAACAACTCCCCAAAATAGGGTCCTTTTTCAAAGCCTACACTTAGCAGTGCCCTATACAAGAAGAGACTCTGAGTTCCAGTTTCATGAAACTAACACACATCTTCTATATATTTTTATACAAATGAGGCCATTGTTAACTATAGAAATCGTTCAGACACTAAAATTGAGGAGATACTACCGTGTACAAAGAGCTATCATATTACGAACTAATGATCCGAGAAAAGATCCTGCAGCCATCGGCCACTGGGAACTTTGTTTATTTTATTTCCCTACGACACTATATGCTCCTCTCTCTTACCCCTTACCTCCATCTCTCTCTCCTATATATATCCCTGACTTATATCTAGAATAACAACATATTGAAGCATTTCCTTTCTGCGTGATAGTGCTCTGTGGCTAGCAACAATCATTTCCTCGCGAAGATCACGATTATGGCGCAATGGTTGACGGAAGTAGCAGGCGACAGGTCGTCGCTAGTTCTGGCAAAACTGCCCATACAATCTTTTTTCGAATTTCCCCGCTCGCTGTCATAAATGAGGGGGTTCGCTTCAACCAGCAAAATATGACCGCCAATGCCTGTTTACTTAGCAGTTGTGCCTGTCGCCATCCCACTCGCTGGCTTCGTGGGCGATAATATCAGGAACAAAGAGGCACACCGACAGAGAGCAGAACCCCCAAATACTCGAGCCCCGCCTAAATACAATAGAGCCTAAACACTGTCGACATGTTAACCTATGAAAGGTTAACATGGCGACAGTGTTCACATTTTAGGTAGGGAAAAGCATGGCGCAGTGGTATGAGCCGGATCCTTACACGAGCTGCAAGGTGGGCCCTGAGAACCTGTCTGCTGCCCTAGAGTACTTCACGAAAGACAAGCTACAATGTTCGCGCCAAGGTCCCAACGAGAAGGACGTGATCTCTGTCATGCTCGACGGGGAGAAAACGTTCGTGCCAAAGCTCTTCCTGACACGCTCAATCCTAGAGGCATTTCGTGTATAAAAAGACAAGCATCCTGATTTCAGCGTTGGCCTAACGAAACTTTATTCCTTGCGCCCTAGATTGGTCAAATGTATTCCACACCAGGAATTATGCGTTTGTGTGCGCTGCGCCAATTATCACCTTTGTATTGCCGCTGTAGAGAACGTTACAGGTTCAACATTCAACACTGGTGAAATGAACTCAGCATTTCTGTGCGACCCACTAACAAGTCTGTGTCTTTAAGGAGACTGTGATCACTGCCCAAAAGGCCAGTCTCTTACACTCGAGGAACTTCATATCCCAGGGGATGAAGGGACTTTGCTTACAACGTGAGAATCCGACTAAACTTGTAAAAAGAAAAAAAAAGAAGAAAAAACGTTGGATTTTGAGACTTTTCTAAAAGACATTCAAGTAACGGTTGAAAGTTGGATATTTGAGAACCATATCCGACCAAAGCTAGATAAAGCGATCTACGATGAAATGCAGCTGCATGCAACGCGGGAGCATTGTCTTTCACTTTGACTTTGCAGAAAACTGGACCATCGTGCTTCCTGACAATGTTAAAGCATACCACTGAAGAAAAAAAGTTACGATATTTCCATGCGTAGTGACGACAAGAAAATCTACAAACAGCGTTGTTATCATCATTGAGGACCTGTGTGACGACGTCGCTGTCACGTGCTTGGCTCTAGAAAAAGTGAAAGAGTGGGTTGAAGACAACGTTGCGGTATACTCGCATGTGACGCATGTAGGGGACGGGGCCGCCAGTCATTTTAAGAATTGCTACCAGCTTCACCAGTTTGCACAGAATGATTGCCCACAAGCGCAGTGGTTATTTTTTGCATCTGGACATGGGAAAATACATGCTACAGAGCTGGCGGACTCGTGAAGCACCAGGCCACGCTGAACAACCTGAAGGAACGTTCAATAAATGCAATTCAGACGGCGAGGACAATGGTGAGCGTTCTATTTGAGGAACTGGGTGCATCTTAGTATCGACAAAAATGAGCTCGTGCGGTATCGTTAACAAAAAAAAAAATCAGAGTGGCTGACGGAGCGCGCCTTTCCTGGCATTCAGTCTTGGCACGCGTGGCGGTTGTGCAAGTCATCAACAGAAAGAACCTGTGACATATATGTAGCGCGGAAAGTCGGATCTGGTTAAAAGAAACTTTATTATATAGGTACATCGAGGAAAGCCTTAGTGTAAAGTGCCGAATTTGATGCCCCAAGGACTGCTCATTTTGAATAAAGGGTTATATTTTTTATCACAGTTTTCTTCGCCGAGTACTTAACCTACTATTTTACTTGGTGATAGCGTATAATCTTTATCTGATCACCATTTGATAATCACGAAACGTTATCCTCACGCAGGATAAAATATGTCGGCCTGCCGCGATCCATTCGTACACCGAGAGTATCGAAGCTGTTACAGTCCGGCGCGGTGGCACCGCTCACCTGAAATGGTTTGTCCCCGGAAATACATAACTAACCTAAACAATTTTAGTATTCTATTTTTATTTTTGTGTGCGGAAGTAAAGTTTTTTTTTTATTTAAAATATAAATTATACCGGAAAGTAAAACGTCACACTGCATCATCTTTTCTCGAAGCACTTGTCTCTAATATGATACCTCTTTGTACGCTGTATGTAAAATGCTGTATATAGTTTCTCCTCACTTTTAGTGTGTGACCGATTGCACTAGTTGTCAGTAACCTCATATGAATAAAAATGAATGAAAGATGTGTGTTAGTTTCTCGAAAATGGAACTCAGAGTCACTTCTAATATCGGGCACTGCTAAGTGTGGGCTTTGAAACAGGACCCTAGTTCGGGGAGTTGTGTCTTCTTTCTCAATAAAATAATTCAACATGTTTTAATAGAAATGAATGCCGAAATAGAGTATGACAGGGTACCCAAAGTGTAAAAAAATCGAAGGTGGTGTTTTTTTTTTATTTGCATCGAGATGTTTCGTTGTTTGATTTTTTTCCATGTTTGCCTATATATATTCCGACTATCCTGTAACTCAGATACATTATATTTTTTTTTTAGATAATAGCCATATATAAGTGAAATACTACCTGCAAATTATATGATAATGATTAAATTATTTCATAAGATACAGGCCTCCAAATTTTGCCATTTGTCGTTCGAGCAAGCATGTTTGGCAATTTTTAGAAACAAAAATGAAATTAAAATAAATATTATTACTTTTTATTACAAGCAAGCGGTACTCATAGTTTGTTTTTAAAAAAGTATTAGAAGTCTTCTAACAATATCTTTTTAGTTATTCAGATTCAAACGTGCCCCCTCCATCAGTGCGGGTTAATGCAACTGTCCACCTCTTCATGCCTTACGATTTTTCCTGTCCCCAAATTTTTTTTTCTGTCAAAACTAAGTTTGGATTTGTTTATACCAGACACTAGATGATGACATATAAAAACATCAGTTGATTTAAAAATGTCGACCAGCAACCCTTTGGTCGATCTTATCTGAAATCACCCAAATACAAGGTTTTGTGGTCCACTGTAACGTTGGAGCTACGAATCTGGAATGTAAGGATTTGAATGAACAGAAATTCACAAAGTTCCCATCCAATGTCTATACCGCTACATATCAGAAATTAAATTGAATCTTTACTAAAACAGGTGACTCAACCATGCGCTATAGAACACAGGGTGAGCTGGTCAGCGTTTGTGGTCCGTGATTCAATAAAGTTTGACAACCCGGCCAGTTAGACATAGCTATAGGCAGATTTTTATTCAAGTCTCAGATAGGTCAACGAAGTGAAAATGTTTTATTTTTATAAAAATGGAATGCAGATTGTCAAAATAACCGCGCGGGTTTAGCATGCTAAGATGCCAAATCTATACGTTAGAGAATGGCAACACATTTGATGTGTGTAAGTGAAGCTAGACTTTGGACAGATGCAAGAATGTTTGAGAGACACATATACATATTTAAAATTATTAGACAAACCCCTTAAGGTTGTAACAGCCGTGCTAGTGGTGATACCGGAAAGATAAGAACGAAGCAGGTAAGCGCGAGCAGAGAGAACGTCCGTCTTGTCCGTCTTGTATTCTCGGTAGCAGTGAGCATAACCCTCAGGAGCACCGAGAACTGCGGGCGAGTTCCCCGTTCAGCAGGGTTCGATTGCTTATATGTGCTTCGCCGTAGTGAGGCTGAAATTCTTGATGCGCAGTTTCTTCTCGTCGGGATCATACTGGTCTTCCCCTTCACCGTCCTGCGATAAGCTTTCTTCGCACGCAGCCGCGTACAGATCATGATGTCATTTCACGTGGCATCAATTTTGCCGCTTAATTTAGCGGGAGACGTGGAGAGGCGTATTGCTCACAGGACGTCAGCTCAGGTTTACGTCAAGTACCCGACTGAATTTATCGTGGAAACTAAATTTATGTATAGTTGACGTGACGTGAGGTCAGTTGACATTCGTGTTTAATGAGTGAATATGGCAGTTCCAGCCGAAAACTGAATACGTACTCGTTGGACGGCTTCAGGCACTAGAGAGCGAAGCCGGTTACATACCAGCCATATATCACCTTAAATGTTAAACAATGTGTTCGAAATAAAGTTAAACACCCTGTATCTTTGCCTTTTTGTCCTTTGAGAACACGTTTCTAAAATATGTAGACGAATGCGAATGCACCAAATGAACTCTAGATAAATCAAGGCCATTTTTTTTTAATTTTTGTGTGCCTTGACAGCGGTTGGTGCCGATGTTTATGTTGCTTTATGTCATGTGCCTTTTTCACCTTTGTACGAACATGCTTTTCTTACAGTCCCCACCTTGCAATAGCCTCAACGGGGCTGCAGTATGTATAAATAAATAAAGGAATCCAATAAAAATTAGATAGTTAATTATTATGACACTTATGTCATTTTTTTTGCTTCGATCTATAGTTATCCTAAAACAATATTTTTTAAAATTTCTAGAAAAAAACTTTAACTCTTTTATGCATTGCCCAGCGCATAATTGACCCACCTTTTTTGTGAGTTAGAAATACACATTTTCGGTTTCCACACGCGAAGCCCTATCTATCTAAACCAGTGCATCCTCCTTGGAAAATTTAAAAATGACGCAAAACTTATGTCCTGTAACTGACAGAAAAAGTGTGATCTTCCCAAGATATAAACTTTTTAGCGTAGCGTTTATGCAAAATGATACTAGGAAGATTCGTTCGGCAAGCAAAACATTTGGTCACCAGGAATTCAATACCTCGATGTATACCAAAAAAAAAATAAAATGGTCACATTCACACTCATAGTAATGAACAAATTTTAAAATTAACAAGCGTTTGGTTATCAGTTATACATACACATTTCATGAAGGCATTCTTCGTAAGCATTTTATTTAATATCAATTTCAATTCGCCCAACACCGAGCCTCACAGCTTTCGTTAGAACATCTAATCGGGGTTTGCATATGGGTGAGGCGGTAGTTTTATAAGACAGGGTTTTGCCCTATGGCAAGGAAGAACTCGAAGTGTCATTCCGCGACAATCATAACTCATCGGAGCCGCAGTTTTGCCGGCTTTCCTGTCGTTGTTGTGGTTGTTGGCAGAGTCGGATGTGGAGGAAGATTAACACTGTAGTTTCCGCACCTCCCTCTTTTACATATCTGCAAAAAATACAGTTCGAATTAAGCAACTCAGAATGTGATTAACTTGACACACTTCACCAATGAAGGCTTGATGGAAGAAACCTTATATAATCTACCAAATAATGGTTGACTAATGGTTAAACGCATTGCTACAAGACATACCACCTCTAAAGCGTGAAGTCCTTAAATAAGGAAGAGACTGGTAAAATCGCAACTCCGATTACCAAGTCTTAAACATTAACATGGCGCGGCAGGCGAAACGTCCCTGAATCTCTGAAATGGCGTTTCTAATTAAAGTATTCTTTACTTCAACTCAGCCTAAAGAGGACTACATCCAACACTATCTCCGCCAGGTTCACTCATCAGCCACTCGAAGACCGCGTGGTGTATTGCTGCAGCGGGTTTCTCGAGGCGTGTACCTCAGAGAAATTATTCATCCGTAAAGCAACATACCACATGGTTTCTAACTAGCTCATGATTTGCCCTGGCTGCACGTATCATTGACTGTAGCCCGTTGTAATGTAAGGGGATATATACCAGCAAAACAATGGTTAATTAGTGAAAACTTCCTACGAACAGCATATACAGCATTCGAAGGCATGTAAAATTGACTTTCCATCAAAAAATAATTTAGTAGCTGTTTTTTTACTTATAGATTGAACCGTCATATGTAGGATTGTAGTCCTCCTAGAACGCGCCGCTTCGTCTTTACAAAGCGTCGCCTCGTCGTCCTCTCGTATTAGTTCATCCTTGAGACGACATGGACAGACTGAGGTGACGGAGCGTCTTGAGAGGTGATTCATCCAGCACCGGAAATTGACAAGTTTTGATATATGCTGACTTCTACCCCTGTATGAAGTCCTTTATTTTGTTTTTACTATTACAGTCTCCTTCATTTTGATGGGCTTCCGCATATCTCGGCGTGATCAAACGAAAGGTACGAGTGCTAAAACGAAAAAGGGAAACTACGAGCACAAACGACCCGTGTGTCAATATTTTATCACGCGTCATTTGGAAGTAATTTTCACTTTGTATTCGAGGATCCTTTCAAAAGCCGGCAGTAAATGTTAACTGAGAAATAAAGCAATCAATTATTAAAGAATATAGCAAACCAAGATCACGTGACTCTGACCAAAATATTACCGTTAATTTGAGCAAGAGCATGGCGGTAGAAACCTGGAGCGCAATAAATGACCATATATATTGTGGAAAAAAAAAGTGATATTTTTCCACTTTCACCCGCGAATTCAATAACTTTCCCTGATTCGCCTAGCTGTTTTGCGGTGGCCTCTGAATCATCCACACCGTGTCAATTAGGGAGTTTTTCTAGAGGAAAAGAAAGGCACATGCACAGATATCACCGATATTCCATAATACCATAGATAGGAACAAGTTGGAAAATAAAAATCAAAATAATTAAAATAATGCTTTACATCGGGATGATGATGATTTAAAACAAATCTTTCCCGCGAAAGTTGTCCGAAAAATAGCTTATATTTACCGGTTGTTTACATTTTATGCCTTCTACCTGCATCTGTTTTGTACTAAAATAAAATAAATCATCACGCGAGGAAGATTTATATCATGCTAAACACGAGCAGAAAACATTTATGTTCTGAGATAATCAGAGCACTGAGGTTTGTTTCTACCTCAGACGCGCGAGAAGATGAATCATGACGCGCAAGAAGAAGAACAAGAAGAGTAATGCCTTATTGCGAGCAAATTAGAACGTGAATGAAATACAAATACAGCGTTTAAATATAAAAAAATAAGTTGTTTTTTCGTTCTAGTAAGTAAACAAGAAGTGGTCAATGAAAATGTACCTTAAATTTGGAGTAATTTTGCCTTCCTGATTGTCACCAATGATCGGACGAATTTATAATTTAATCTGCCATGTTTAGAAACACATGTAGTAGTATGCAGTAACTGTTTTCTAGTTATAGTGGTTTAACTCAAATTATTTTGAATAAGATAAATCTGACTTATTTTATTAAAAATATGTTCTTTTCACAATGCATAGGATCCATATTTACTTATTCATTCTGTTAGATGATTGGCCCTTACAGAAGCAGGTTATTAGTAAAATAAAAAAAATTAAAACACAGTTTTATAAATAATACGCACGTGAATGTGTCAGACACAGGTGCATTACGTAGTAATGAACAGAAGAAAATAAAGTTTACATTGTTTTGCGTGGCCTCTCAGGTTGAATTCAAATCCTTCAACGGAGTCACATTAAAAAAAAAATATTTAGTCGGTTATTTACTAGGATATACTCCTCGATAAAACTGAATATTTAAAAAGGTCGATCTGGGCTTTCATCTGCATCAGCATTTCTCATTATGGCTGCCCAAAAGTTCTATAGTAGAGCGAAACCTTAAAATTCGCAGCGAATCTATGTTGAACCTATTGTTTTGCATCAAATAAAGCAGTTATAATATGGCCAGTCTCCTGTGTCCTTCCAGCGGCGCCAAGTACAGTTCGGTAAGCATCGCGCTGACGTACTCATTGTTTCGGTATCTGGATGTTATAAATCTGGATGGGATAAATCCTTCAAATTTTGTCTCATTTTTCTTTTTTTTTTTAATATGAATTTGACGCGGTGCTTGCATATCCTAAAATGGCGTACAGATGTTAGTATTCTGTAAATTCTGCTTCCTTTGTAGCTAATTTGATGTTACGTCTCGAGAACCACAGTTTTCTTTAAGAAAGGGTACTTAGTAGACTCTAACCAGTTTCTTCAATGTGCCCGACGTTTTCTTTTGGCGGTTCTTGTCAAATTGTCGGTACGTGATTTACAATTCAGATATTCCGGCACGGCTGCACCTAGGTATTTAAATTTACTGGCGAACGCTATTGACTACTATCAAGTTAATATAAAAACATACACGTTTTTAAATTGGAGTGTAATTCTGAGGAATATCGTTGTTGTTTTTTATTTGCATTTTCCACCACCTGCATCACTAATTTATAGTTTTTAAACCAACTTTCAAAGTGTTCTGATCTTCAGGACACAACACTCAAGAATCAATTAATTAGTCTTCTGCGAATAAGCGAGTGATAACTTTCGAGGTATTCTTTTCTACAATATTATTAATATATCTTAGAAATGATATCCGTTCCACCAGGTACCCCTGGGGAACGCCCGACGTGACTTTTCTATGTTAGCTCAAGGATAGTTAACTTCCAAAAATGTAGTGCGATAGGCGAGGCAGGCTCTGATTAATCTCGATAGTTTTAAACGTATACCGGCATATGCAAGCTTCATAATTAGTTATGCATGAGGAACAGGATCGAAAATCTTTGAAGGATCCAGAGAGGTTGCATCCGCCTGTCCCCTCTCATTCAGTGAAGTAGCACAATCCCGTATGGTTTCTGTCAGTTTGTGTGAATGTTGTTAGCCTCCGCCGGAATCCGTGGTGGTTTGGGTTAAAATCGTTTAAACTCTCAAAGTAATCGAAGATGCAACCCCATAATACATGGTCCAGTATTTTACAGAAGACGAAGGTAACGGAATTTAGACGGTAGTTCTCAATAATTATGTTTGAATAAGTTTTGGTGCACAGGGGTGAATGTTGCCGTTAGTCAGTCGGTACGAACATGTTTGTTCAAAGATACGCGAAATATTATTTTTAGGTATTCGGACATTCATTCCACATATCGTTTCAAATGTGTGTTATAGAACATTAAGAAAAGCATGAAATGTATGTATTTCTATTAGCGGAATTCTCAATGTTAATTGGTCCTAGACTGTCGGACTTACCTTACACGCGTATTATATTCAAAGGTCAGATTATATATTATCGGTCCTGTGCATCCTATTTAATCAGTTTAAATAGTGCTAATTGTAAAATTGTTAAGCAAAGGTGAAAGAAAAAATAAAATGTATGTGCCATGTGACCGGCAAAATATGGCAGACAACCATGGCCAAACACCGAAGTGACCTGCAAGTTCTTCGTTCAATAAAAATGCATATATTAGGCCATATCTGTCGTCTAGGATATTCTTTTTTTCAATAGGGTTGTGTTTATGCATTTTATAAATCGACAAATTTGGAGCTGATTCTAGTCCCTGTATCTTTTTACCCTTGCATTATTGTAGTTAATATTTTGGGTCTTTAAGATACATTTAAGACGCACAACATTCTATCTACTTTAACTTGAGAAGGCTGGCACCTGAAGTATTAATAAATAAACATAACTACCACACGTCACTTACGTGGCGCAACGAATGAGATTTGCTAATAACATTGAAGGCCAGCCGCATAACCGAAAAATAAATCGTCGCAGTAACTGGCTTGCCTGATAACATCCTGATTCCTTGTAAATTACTCAGACGTTTAGAACTAGGTTATTAGACAATTTCCGCACTTGTTTTGAATATAATTAGATAGATTTGTGTTTTGATTTGACCCGAAGTGTCTATGAATAATTTGTCTACTCAATTATACAGCCTAATGAAGCTAGCACGGCAGCTGTGGGCTGAAGAAAATAGGTGATGTTGATTTAAAGGCCTTCGCCAATAGGGGATCAAAAATGTCTAAGTCAACCCTGCTTGAACGCTTTTTTATACTTTGCTCAACATGGACTATTTTCTAGACACTCGCACGGTTCAAGTGCCCGTAACTCCTATGGTCAGCACTCATCAAATTTTGATCATTTATTGTGCGAATTAGATTTTTAATACCTTCGACCCTTTTATCTTGGCGGTATTTTGATTCCGTGCATCGCATAATATCTTAGGATAAGATAAAAGTGTAACATCCATGCAATACTATAATTTACTTTTTTATCACGATAAAGGTGTGACGTTAAAATAACTTTCTCCACATACCGTGGGCTAAGTCTATATTTTACTGGCTGCGACCATATTCGAATTTCTGCTCTCTATTTTTCACCAAAAGTTTCTTCCTTAAAAACAGTTTTAACGTTATTATCTTCCACCTCGTAAGACAGATATGAAACGGCGCTATTCATTCTAATCCCTACTCAGCCTTTCTCAACTATGCGTGTCTAATTCTAGTCGCACTACCTTTCAGACTGGTAACCTAGGTAACTCAGTGCCTTGGGTTAAAATTGCGTTTTTGTCTGGAAATGAATGGCCCTAAGAAGCTCGACGAAGCCAAGGTAGACTAAAGCGTGACCTTCTTTGGCTAAAGTCCTGGTATCTTTTCCCTAGCTAATTTGTCAAACCAGTGCCAAAGTTAGGCTTCATTGCTGGAATTATGTCTGTCAGCTTGATTTTATGGGTGTGAATCACAAAACATGTGCCAGTGCTTGGCTTCACATCTGGTTGTTTGGTCGTCATGTGGCAATCTTCCGCCTAAATTTCCAAAGAATGCCAGAGTTAGGATTCACTGCTCGTTCCTCGTTGCATACGTGGCATCTTGCTGCTCAAGTTTGGCACTTCGGCAATTATTTGAAGATGAAATAGTGCAATCAATCTCTGCTGCGCTGTCCTCGCGCAACGCAGCAGAGGCTGGTTACACTATTTCTCCACAGGGCGCGGTGCCGTCGGGACCGAGATGCTCTCCGGGTGCAAACCGAAACTTAAAAACACGCCGAATTTGTGTGGTTTTTCAGAGAGCCGTAAATCCTGCGCGTACCTTCTACCGTTCTGCAACTTGTTTATTTAGTGTTTTTCGATGACGCTGAGCAATTTTCTAATTGAAATCATGCCCTTAAACTCAATTTTGAAAAAACGTTAATTACACGTAAATAAGTAACAATCTAATTACCCCGTAATTTAATAATTTGTTTAAATGTGCCCCTGGCCCAGGACAAAAACGCCACAAGCCTTTTTTTGTTGCGATGAGTAGTTTTCGCAATATCGAATTTGTCCACTTTTCGTGAAATACCCTGTATTTGTGTATTTCCTATTCTATCGGCGTGGTCCGCGCGTCGATTTAGTCTGACAGCAACTAAAGCGTACACAATAAAAATATATGTTCAATAACTAATATTGATAAACTAAAAATTCACCTTTAATATACCTTCCGAATTGTTCCAGACAAGTAAATATTTTATATACTTTTATTGTATTATATTTTACAAAGTGTATCATTAAGACCGACTGAAATAATCCGGAGAATAAACAAAAAGAACAAAAAACCCAAAAATGATTATACCCCACCTCCACCGCTTCTTGTCGTTAACCGCCCTCTATCTTACATAGCTGTGTTCAAAGCATTTATGCATAAAGACTACATAAGGCCGTATCTCTACTTGAAAAAAAATTAAGTCATATTTACTACTATACTTAAAGAGTTTCAGGCAGACGACAAAGAGCTCTGCAGAGAACATTACGCGCATGCAGAGTGTGCATGTAAGTCGACCGGCGTTTTTGTATAAAATAGTTTTAGACCTTGTTATATTACCAAGCCCTAAAAAGTATTTCATTTCTTACCACTAGCGTAAATCTGTTCGGGCCAAAGTCAAACGTACGGCGAGAAAGAATGTGGGTACTTTTGTAGGCAAAATTTATCGCGAAATCATTCTAGGATTTCTATTTATTGCTTATTAACCAAAGAGGGCTACTGCGCTCACCTTGTTCGGTCCACAAGACATTCCATCCACAAGGGGTTGCACGAAGCATCTTACCTGTCCTTTGCCATAATTCGGACAGCACAAGAATTTGCAATTTTCTGTAAATCCTGATTTCTGCATAAAAAAATATTCCAAATCTAGTGTAAGAGCGATAGTTCTAGGAGTGCAGTTATCGACTTGAGAACAGTACTAAGAAAATAGTGGAATAGTGGTAATCCTAAATTATCTAATACGCATTTGTCTAAAATGAAACTTAATTAAAACCGGTGTACCACAAAGACAATTATATCAGGTGTACCGGAAGGAAGAATTTTAGGACCCTTACTTTTTAATATATACATTCTTGATATTGTAAACATAAACCATTTGACTAAATTCGTAATATACGCGGATGACACGAGCCTCTTCTTTCCTGGCGAGACTAGCGACGAGCTTATCAGCTGTGCAAAGGTGCACCTAACAGCGTTGCAAAAATGATACTCAGATAACGCGCTAAACATCAGTGCGTGTGAGAAGGCGATCATCTTTCGGCCTAAAAACAAAAATGTTTCTACAACTAAGACCCTTGTCTTCAATGCAAAGGATATGGATATTGTATATAATTTTAAGAATGTAGGCGTAACTTTCAATCAGTACTTATCTTGAGAAAATCATGTAAATAATTTACGCACTAGATTGTCAAAGGTCATTGGACTAGTCTCTCGTAACCGTTTAATTCTACCGAGAAATGTTAAGCCTATTTTATATCAGACTTTATTTATTTCTCACATAAATAACTGTATCTAGTTTTAGGCGCACGCACCCACACAAATCTAAAAAAATACACGTAGTGCAAAACAAAAAACAAAAAAACATGTGCGCCTCATTGAGAATGTTTCTTACGACTCAAGCACTTATGGGTCTGTTTATAAAAAGATAATGTACTTCCTGCCTACAACGTGTACAACTATAGACTTGTGATCAGTTTCAGGTTAGAAAATAAAAGAAATGGGGATAGCTTAGTAAACCTTGCGGAGCTAAAAGAACATGCAACTTCCTATCCAACTCGGTCGGCGGAACATTGGACTCTGCCACTGTGTCACAACAATTATTCCATGCTATCACTCAAATACACACTTCCTACTATATTGAACACTATAATGAAAATAACACTGATATTATTTCTATTGTAATTCAGGAATTGCAAACTGAACTAATGAGGTACGAAAACGAATGAATCAATGTATGAGTCCTGTTTGATTTTTTGCTTTGTTATGTGGGTTTTCTCAGTGTTTTACGCTGTTGCTTTGTTTTGACTTATGTACGAGGGGTGATCAAAAAGTTCCGGGACTGATTTTGTTGCGTAGAAAGTGAGGGCAGTACAGTGATGCGCGCTCAGCAGTTCAAGGAAGGGACCTTCGCGTCTCATTATACCAAAGGGCGTCGCTCTGTGAACATTTGAGGCGGCGCTACACTAGTTTGTTTGACCACATGCACGAGCATGATGGCGATCTTTCCATACACTGCAAACCAAGGCAAGAACGAACATCAATTATGCGTCAAACACGACAAATATAAAACAGAGACCTGTGAAATGATTTAGAAAGCTTATGTCAAAAAGCAGTGAAGGGTGCGGGGTGTTTTAAGTGGCACTCGCGCTTCAGGTACGGCAGAACATCCCTGGAAGACGGAAGAGCGGTGGGGCGACTTTATCCGCCCTCTCCTCGACTTCAGTGACGTTCTGCCATTCTTGAGGCGCGAGTGCCACTCAGAACACATCATTTCAGAGGTCTCTGTTTTAGATTTGCCGAGTTTGACGTAAAATTGATGTTCGTTTTCGCTTTGGTTTGCAGTCTATAGAAAGATCGCCATCATGCTCGTGCATGTGGTCAAACAAATAGTGTAGCGCAGCTCCAAATGTTCACAGAGCGGCGCCCTTTGGTATAATGAGAGACGAAGGTCCCTTCCTTCAACTGCTGAGCGCGCATCACTGTACTGCCCTTACTTTCTACGCAACAAAATCAGTCCCAGAACGTTTTGATCACCCCTCGTACATGCAACTACAAGCGAGCAAGGGGCTCCGCCAAGCTGTTCCTACAGCTTTTTTTTTCCTTGTTTCCTCTATCTAACATCAAAATGGGAAATAAAGTTTCTTAATCAGGTCTAGTAGATAACAGCCACACCTCCTTTTTATCCGTCACCTAGGCACGACCATCAACACAAAGTTATCATCCCATACGCTCCCACCAATCTTTTCCAGCACACATTTACACCAGCTGCGGCCTGAGGCTGGAACCACCTTCCTGCTGCCACAGTCTCAATCACAGGGCATGTTCATTTTAAAAGCTCTTTGTATTGTGTCATAATTTGACCAATCCTTATGACGTCTTCTAATTAGCTCTATTCCGTTTCAATTCATTGTACCCACTTCTTCCAGTCTAGTGCTCACGCCCTGAGGGTAAAATAAATAAATAAACGAATACAAAAATTACAAAAATATATTAAGTTTAAGTAGCGTTCACTTAGTTCATCATAATGGGGCAGGACTTAAGTTTCAAGAAGCTCTGGCAGTGAGCACTATTTCAGGTCACCCACTTTGAAACACAAGCGAATGCATAAAAGACTAGACTATCTTCGCAATAATAATTCGTGGTTCTTTAGATTATTTCGCTAAAGTAGCACAGCCACCCTTGTTACCCACGGAAAAAGACGTAGAGGATATATACTTGAATTATGCCAGTTGATTTGTGCTAAGTTTTAGGTTTTTGTTTCAAGTTGTGAGTTCAACTTACATAACGTGTTGTGGGTATAATATTCCTTATAGCCGACGCCAGAGAGTCCAGTAGAAATATAAAGTGCACGCTAAGAACCAATCACAGACTGCTTGGGAACCCCTCCACTTAACTTTACTGCTAGGGTACGTACCCCGCATTTGAGGAGCCCGCAGTCAGTTAGCCGGCCATGCCTTCACGGCGGCCAACGTCTCCGATTTTTTTTGTCATTTAATAAATAAAGAAAGTGGAGCCCCGCCGGATCATAATTTATGTCGTACTAATGGCAGTCACGAAAAATGTAGTTAAAAATCAGTGATGCGCAGATAACGAAATGTGTGTTATGTTACTTCAAATGGCGATACGTTCAATAAAATTACGCCAAACAGTTTTCAAATTAAATCAATATAAAATATGATAATCTGGTAAAGTATGATTCGCCTTCTCACTACCAAACACACGGACGTACACGCACACACGCACACCCACAAACACCCCCGATACCGCTCCAGATTAAAAAGTTGAAAAAAAAAAACTTTGTATTCAAGCCGTCCGCGAAATTGTATTTCAATATAAAGTTTGCTATCAGCACAAGGCAAAAGCGTTTACTTCAAAATATTCACTTTTTATGTACACTTTCTTATACTCGATAAAACATTTTTGCCGGGAATTAACCTTTTAAAGATATTGTAACATTCACAGTCGTGCGAACCTGCATCAGCAAGCGTACAAAGATGATCCCTCCACGTACACTTGGTTCTATCTACCACTTCAAGGTTAAAATCGAATAAAACGAAGGCCTGGAATGTCGAACACTTTTTAGTTATATATATATATATATATATATATATATATATATATATATATATATATATATATATTAGTTTGCAGTATTAATACACGGACCAGAGGAGGGAAGTCCATGACATCACAATGTCATTAAAGCTGCGGTATTGATCGATATTTATTGAAAGTTCACTTAAGGGATATAATATTCATTCCATCAATTGTCTTATCAGTATGACCTGCTTATAAATGTCTCTTTGGATAACACCTGTTGTGCTGTTCCCCAGCTGCGTCAGTAGATTCAAGTTAGTGTGATTTCACGTAGAGCGCTGTAGTACAAAGTCTGAATTTCCGTGAAAAATGCTGGTTAACCTGTATGAGCGATTGCTGCAGGGGCAATATTGTTAAAGATGTAGGTTAAGTTTAGTATTTTCAAAGAGTTAAAACTGAGTTTTAGTACCTCGAACCTTCCGACATAGCCTGCATATAAGTCAAAATTTTAAAACTCTCAACTTTGCCTATTTATATGTTTTGCGAACCAGCAGCATTATTTTTAATTTTCCATGAAATAGGGCAACGAAGGAAAGAATGCAGCACTTAAAATAAACATTTTGTTCATATAAGTAAAATGCACGTTTTGGGGTCCCGATCCTGCAATGTACAGTGGCCGACAAGGAGCGCGCCTGGCCGGAAAGCGCGCGTGCTTCAAAAAGCTCCGCGGTTTCCAAAGGCCACATAACCAAATGACCTGATATATCATGTGGCGATTGCCCAGCATAAATCATCGCATGGTAAAAGTTTTAATTTTTCCTACCTTCTTCTGCTAACAACAAAAATTGGGCTCTTGTTTTCGAAATCCAGTACTAATGCTATTCATCCCTGAGTCGGACGTGCAGTAAGAATACCTCCCGAAACATGCACAGCGGCTCCTCCCGCGATAAGCTCTTTGTGTGCACCTATGGCAGAACGCGTCGGTGATTTTTGTACTGGCTACTGCGTGGCAGTTTTGTTTTTGCAGTGTTGTCTTTTTGGATGTGCACGTACCGTAGTGTGTGCGTATCCAGTTCTGCCGCAAGCATTTGTTTATCTGCTTGACTTGTTTGGTATTCCCACCATATATTCCAAAATACGGTTCAAGACCGAGAGTTACTAAAAGTTCGAAGCGGTTATAGACTATCAAGCAGCAGCGAATGCCCACATTGAGCTGCTCCCAAACTGTGGCATTCATGTTATGCGCTGTCAATCATTGTATCGCCGTGCAACAGACATGGGAGCCGCAGTCCTTTCTTAGATAGAGGTGCGCGTGTACAAGAGGGTGCCTCAATGTCTTTCTGTTTATGGTGACGACATCGTTTGTAGTGCCAGATGCCTATAGGCATCCGGCACTACTTTGTGATCGTGTGCTTATAACACACAATCACAAAAAAAAAAATACGAAGAAATCGCCGGAAACAAAATGTTGCCGTAGAACTGTAAACGCCAAAAGCGCGTGCAGTGAGACGCTCTTTCCCGCGCTTCAGAACGCATAAAAAATACGAGTTCGGAACAGCATTTTCCACATGTCATTACCCTACACATAGCGCACGTGAAGTCACCCTAGTTTACGCAGGTTACAACAACACCTTTATGTTAGTTGCTGATTTTCAGGATGAGCTGGACGCCTACAAAGCCACCAAGTACCTCGGAATTTATCATAAAATATCGTATCCCGGTTGTCGTACACTGGAGTGATCCGTGTAGGTTTAAGCTACAAGAAACAATGATGCACCAAGCGACGTTACAGGGGAAACTCCGATGTGAGTTTCTGCCTTCTGGTTATGATTACAAACTTTTGAGCGAATTCGACTCCCGAAGGAAACATCCAAATGAAAACTATGAAGGAAATCTCAAGGATAATACCTGACACCCCCGCATTGAACGCTACGGCTTACGTCATAACCATGCCACGAAACATGCGATGTGTGTCATTTTGAGCACAATAATGTACGTTTAAGTAGCACCTGCACGGCGGCACTTATGATACCCTTAAAATTAAGGCTTAATAGGTGAGACCCTTATTTCCAGCTGAGAGAATATAAGACCCACTAAACCCGGCATCCTCGAAGCGCAAATGAAGTTTTCCTCACAAGGCGGAATTATATGCCCCTATTACTGGATAAATATATATATATATATATATAGAGAGAGAGAGAGAGAAAGAGAGAGAGATATAGTCGCTTAATTTGTGTAAAGCTCCAAAGCGTATTTGACGTTGACTTCTACTCGATGAGAAGAAAATAACTCATGCGAGAAACAGAAGGCACTCCAGTATTGTTTTAGTGCGGGGACACCGAGGGTTTTCGGACGAGCGCCTTTGCGCAGGCGACTGCGAGAGCCTATCCCCGCCGCCACGATAGCTACAGTACAGCACTGTCACGTCCAAAGGCTTTGAGCCTAGCACCAAAATTAGTTGTGAAGTGCTGAGGATAATTACCTTGCTCGTTCTTTTTTAGCGATTCTTGGATAGCAATGTCGCCATGTCGCAATTTGGGGACGTTACTTGTGAATTATGCGCAGTAACATATAAAATCCTTTTTTTCTTACATCCATCTGCAGCAAGCGGAGGGCCCATTTTGAAAGCATTGCGTTCTTACATTTTGTAAAGTGAAATTAAAACGGCTCGTGACTGAATGGTTTTCTAATAAATTACATTATTCGAACTGTGTGCGGTTGAAGAGTCCCCTTCTATAAAATGAGCTAAAAAATCCACCAGCTTCACGCTGACAAAAATATTTCAGTTTTTCTTACAACGAACACGAATATCTAATCTTCAGCATTATTAAAATATTCGTAAAACAACAACAACAACAACAACAACACAATAATGATTATTTTCCTGGGAAGGGGAGGGGGAGCATGATTTATGTTGAATGTGAGTTAAATCTACTCAGAGAACAAAGATGTTCACTGTTTCTTGGTCACTGCTTTGTTAAAATCCGCCAGGTTATTCGTGTAAATCTATGCTCCTGAACAGACACAGCAATGGCCGGTGTAAGCACAATTACTGCTTTGAACTAAATAACACGAAGGGCAAAAGGCAAATGGTTCATATATTGGACGTTCGTGAAAACAAAGTACCGTGTTTTTTGGCTGTTGTAAATAAACAGTGCATCCAGAAACCAGAAACTTGGCGTGAATGTGATGTTAGTGGTTGGAATAGAACATAAAACTTTGGCGATATGACGGTACTTGGACAGAAAGATAAATTAGAACGGCAAACGTTCTCTAGGAGCCAACATTACCTAAGCCTAAAGTCGTCAAAAAAGAATTGAGATTGTGGACACATGTAGCATTTACAAAAGTGAAAAACGCGCGTCACCAAGAAAGGTAATGTTGTTTTCTTCTATAATAACAAACTTCCATTCACTTTAATTGTTGCTACGGGCACCCGTAATAGCATTTCTCGTTTTGGGGAAAGTTGGCGTTGGTGGACGTCAATTCATAAAAAAAACTTAGTATTTCTCTCTTTTTTCTTGTGTTTTCATCCAGGTAACGCTGTCTTCTCAATCTTTCGCGTTTTATCACAAGAGCTGGAGTCATATTTTCACTGAGTTTGAACGTTCTGCGATGCATGGTTTCTTTAGGCTGTAAACAAATATTTCTCTCTTCTCACGAACGCCCGGTATAGCTTACATTGCTGTGTGTAGGTTGATATTGCACGTAATAATCTTAGCTGTTCATATGTGGCACTACATTTTGTTATATATTATATAACGATGTTTTTACTTACGGTGAAACCGGTCATCCCTGAGCGGTGACGAAATCGCTTTTTGCATATGTTTGTCATATTCATTCGCTTACCCGGAAGCCACTTCGGCGATTTGATGTCTGTTTGCGATTTAACCTTGAAGCAATCTTCTGAGATGGTTCTACAAAATGTTAAGCTCACATAAATTATATCAGTTATGTTTCGATACAAAAACAAAAATAACTTTTCAATACATGTTTTTATTATCAATGACGACACCTATTAGCCCTAATATGCGTTTTATCAAAATTAAAGACACCATTTTGCAACATCATGATGAACCATAAACTGAATTGTACAAAAATGTGTTGACAGATGAATCTTAGCAAGTATTGGAAATATAAAGTGGAAAGAGGTATCTAATTTTAATAAATTAGAAAAAAGGTAAAGGAGCCTAGTTAAATATTGTCACGAATGCCAAATGATCACGCGACGAATGACTGAAGGAAACTAAAAGTTTCATAGGGCAAACTTGTGCTTAACACAAAACAAAAAGAGCAGGTGTCGCAGGCGTCGATGGCGGCGTAAAAGCAGGATCAAAAGCTGGGGGCGATACTGACTCCGTACGGCGCGGAGCACCTTCTTTTTAGCGATCCCTGGGAACCTGGAACATCCTACATCTTTCTTTCTGGAAGTATACGTTCTCAGCATGAAGAAGCTACGCGGCTCTCCAACGTTCTAGAATTTTCTACTTGCATAACGATAAAAAAGCGAAGAGCAGTGGCAAGATTCGAAATCCGGACATCTGTGTGGGAGCCAAACCTGATACCTCCTTGGCTAGCTGCTCGCGCGGCAATACCTAGCTCAAAACTAGCCAAGGTATGCTCATTCTCTCCATACGCTATGCTTGGTATTACAGGTTACTGGATTACCTCAAATACCTCCTTTCCACAATAAAAGCTAAAGTTTAGCCTCAAATCCGCAAAACGAGAATGCAGTAGAACGTGCTTGCCTTAAATTGACGCACTTTTGAACATTGCCAGCTAAATTGACGTGACAAATCACGGCATTATATCTAAACCCGATTGCCTTATTCGGAAATTTGTGGCAGATTGAGACATGTGATTTTGTTTTTCATTTTGTACCCGCAGGTTCCCCCTAGGTTAGGAACATTATCAAAAATCTATATTTTTTAATTCAAATGTCATATAAATAATCTATTCTCATCCGTTGGTGAAACTTCCAGCAGAGCGCATAACAGAGCTATGTTATACTTCCTACGGTTGTCAACTTTCGCTCATATTAATAGGTCGCAACAATTACTATCTTGATAAAATATTGCTTTGAGGATTCAAAGCAACAAAATGTTACCACAGTAACGTGGCTGTGTGAGTCTAAGGGACTCGTAACTGAATTATTTGTCAGTTTTATTTTTCATTATGAAACTCCTCGAACAGAAATTATTTCACTAAGTTAAGTGTAGCAATCGGTAAATATATCAAACACATGTCTTACGTTAAAAAGTGGTTCATCTGCTGAAGAGAGCATTTCGAAAAAAAACCGTCATTGGCACCGCCCGTGAATGGTGCCATAATGTATCCCGCGCTACGCGAGCATCGAAGCCACGGGGTTCCGGAAACGTTGGACGAGGGAACGTCACCGTCATGATGCATGCCCATCCTGGAGTGGGACAAAGAAAGTAAAAATATATATATTTATATATCTCTAACTATACAATTTTTACGTTGTTTCCATCTGATCTCAAATTACATTATCTTTATAAAAAAACTATTTCTGGTCCACACACGTATGGCCTATTATAGAATGAGATACAACAATGTATTTCCACGACATGCTTTTTTTATTTGAAACTCAAACGCCAAATGTGCTTGGCAGAAACCAACCAGTAATTTTTATTACTATTTTGGAGATATTATTACCCAGACACATGATACTGTCCAGTGGATTTCATAATGTGCAGCGAAAATTTAATACTACTGCTCAAGGTTCTACAAGGATTGTTTATAAAAAAAGGTAGTGACAAAATATATCCTCGAAATATGTCAAATTTTAAAAACGTATAAAAATAATTCTTGATGAAACTAGTACAATACTAATGCACATATTGCGTATTATAGACATTATACAGCAGGTAATAATGTTACTTTTTTAAATGGGGAAGGTAGTTTAGATATCTTACGCTTAGATATCTTTATAAAAAAAATTAATACGCGATTTCAGTCCTGAACACTAAGGCACACGACGGAAGCTTCGTTATTCTGAAGTCTCACCCTGCTCGTTTGAAGTAACGTTATAGAGATCCCAAGGAAATGATGTGCAAAAACATTTTATAGTAGCTTCCTGTACAGAGCGCAACACAGTTTGTGCGAAGAAGCGTGCACCGGTTTTGCCCTTTCTTAATTTAACCGCTGCCGTGAAAACACCTAATGTAGCGGAGTTCAGTAGCGAAAGCGATAAAGCCTGGTGGCCATCAAATCTGTGTCCGAGTAAAATGCGGCAACACGCCAATGTCGCGTCCCCGTCAACAGTCTCGCGCAGTGTGCATTTTCTGTAGATTGTCTACACGGGTATATTAGGTTTAATGCTTGAGCCATGTCCCGACATGCGCAGCAAGCACACGATGCACTCATTTGTCTGCTGGTGGCGCCGATTGGAAGACAGCGCCACAAGTTACAACTATCGCTAAACCGATTGTTCGACAAAACGCTCGCAGTTCACATTATCAAATTTGATAGTATCATTTTTGATGGTATCACAAATATGCACCACCTACGTTCACGTTCGGTGAACGTTTGAGCTCTTTATGGGCTGGCGGTGATTTCTCTGGCTCGTTTTACAGCTCTAGAATTGATTGTCAACACATTATATGTGTCCCAGTTATGTCGAGAGATATATTTAATAAATATCTTCTTCGGGCGAATCACCTCATTGTTGATGAACAATTACTCTCAAATTGTGAAAGGGACACTGAAATGGTGCTTATTCATGCGGCTGTTTTTGTTTGAACGTGACCCGTAAGAGTCACACAACCCAGGGCACATTTTTCAACTCGAAGTTCGTTTTTTCTTTTTTTTTTTTTTTTGCCGCCCGACAACTGCCGGTCGAGAATTGGCCACTTTCAGACGCGGTCACTTTCTTTTCTACAGTTACGCGCCGTTCATACTGATATATACAAAATATATTCAAGGTCCTGTGCAGTCTAAGACATATTTAATATTAACAAAATATAAACCGCATTTTTTTTTTTTTAAGAAGTTGCATATACGTTGATCGAAAGACCTTGTCACACAGATCACAGGAAGTACACGTAGACGTCATTTTAAAAATGGCGACGTACTATGGCCCAAAGGACGCGATGGCGGCGCATGATGAACGTGGGACCGCTACTTCGGAACTGTGGTTCGTGGTAGCGGCCAGTCGATCTTCAAGCGCAGAACATCGAGGGGAAGGGATATGAGTGCGAAACAATCGCACGACAAACGGTTCAAGCAACGTCCTCGTTGTCGTCGTCTGCTTCACACGCCCAAAAAGAAGACGAACGAAAAAAAGAATTGGTAGGAAGCGACAGCCACGTGACCTCCGGCAACGGTCTCCTCCGAGTCTCCGTGCACATGTTTCGCTTTAGTTTTCGAGCAGTTTTTCTTTACATTTATTTTTACTTTATTAAACATATACGTGACCCTGTAACAAAATATTGACTGGGTAGAGTTCTGACACAAACTAAACCACCTGACAAAAATTTAAAAATATTGCGAGGTGTTAGTGTCCTTGAAGTCCTACTAAATTGAGAAACATTTCAGGGCTGCCTTGCCATGTTTCTAAAGCGCTCAGGACATTCCAAATATAAAATATGATATAACCACACTGCTCGGACCCATTGTATGTTCCTACATTTCTGATAAATTATTTTTTTTTAAGTGGGGCGATTACTTTGTCGATAAATCGATGTACATGCAGATCCTTCGGATCCACCCCGTTGGGGAAGTTCGCCATGGTTGGTGGGTCGGTGACGTACTCGCCCAACGCGCGGCGTGCCTTTGCATGCACCCTCAGACAAGGCTCTCCCGGCGTCTCACACTTCAACTCCCCGTCTACCTTCGCGTTTCGAGTACGCGGTTTTGAAACGATGACGTCTACGGCGTTTCTCCCTTCGTCTGAGTCTTCAACATTGATCGCAGTATCGATGAGAGAGATTGTCATCGAGAGTTATTGAGAGCTCGTCATTTTTTACTTGAACCCGCTGGCGACTAGCTCCAGAAACGGCGAAATCGTCAAGGACAAACTTCCCGTTGTCACTGACGACCTCGCACACGCATGCCTGGGAGACGTCAAAGGGCAACGTGGCGAGATCAAAAGTAGCGATGGAGAAGCTGAGTAGCGGGAGAGGGTGCGAACGCACCGTAGCTAGGCGAGCTTGGCCGAGCATGGGCGCGCCTAGAATTAGAAAGCGTTCAAGTGCACATTATGATCACGTGGTTTATAGGCACCACAGTGTTCTTCACTTGGGTAGTGTTGCCCGGTCACCCGATGAAAATAATCAACATTAGTAAATGATTATTGCAATTACTAGAGCTCTAACAATGGTAAAACTTGGTATATATACCAAATAGCCATGAGCATTTCATTTCAAGACTAATCTATATGTTTAGTTTTCGTGTCCTGAGTCCTGAACTCTTTAACAAGAGGGGTGATAAAAACAGAGTACATGTGTACAAGTGTTATTCAAGGTTGACCTGGACTTTTGTCTATAAAAAAACACTGAACGAGCTTCGCGCAATTAAACTTGTGAATGTCGTTAAAGCAATTTGTCTTAAAGACACCGTGCCTGAAATGACGTAGTTGACGCGGTCGCAGCAGTTCCAGCTACCTTGTCGGTCAGCAATATGACTGTTGCCATGGATCATGGTTATATAATCAAATTTCAGGGGAAGGAGATAGTTAAACAAGGTGAATGCTTGGGAAGGTCGCAAGCGCAATAATGGGGATAAGCGGTGTCACGAAATAGCAGTGTACGAATGGTTTCAACAGTTCGGCAAAGGAAAAACGCTAGCGAGAAATTAAACAAATGGCCACCCTGGTCCAACTACTGTCACGTAGCTTACTCTTTTCTACGCCAAAGTAATAAGAAACATGTCGGAAGAGTGACAGTGGAGGGTGGACGTACATGGGGAATATTTCGAAAAGCTGACATAAGTTCGCGCCCCTCAAAAGGTAAATTTGTTCTGTAGGAGGAAAAGTCCCAGCCAACCTTGAACGACTCTTGCAATTTTCCCAGTGGTCCATATCTATTTATACGCACTTATTTCCTTGTCACAAGTATAAACTGGTAAATGTATAAACGTTGCTACAACATTAAAAGAGATTTTAAAATAGTTAAATCTTACAGATGTCCGAGTTCGTGAGCTGCAATGGGTACCCCGGAGTATGTATGAGGCACGTCTTCCATTTGACCGAACCGATACTTCGGATGGCAGAGTCCCTCCAAGTATGCTAGTCCTAAACAATTAACAACAATAAATTAGACGTCAAAAATACTTCCTGAACAGCGTGTATTATTAATATTGGTTTTCTTTTTGTGATTACAACATATCAACGCAATTACTCTTCACAAAACAATGTTAACGAGAGTTCAATACATATGTTTATGATAAACCTACGTTTTCAGATTATAACATTCGCTATCAGTTTTTTTAATCTGGTTCACTTTATGCCTGACGTAACTCATCAGCCTTGTTACGCTTTCCCAGCTACCTCTGAGTTAAAGTAGCAAGCGTACACTCACAAAAGAAATTCCTTAAAATCTAAAAGCCAAGCAATATCTGTAAGTCAATCGAATGCCGCTTCTATAGAGTTTCTTTGAACAAGTTAATCAGTTGAAGCCTTCTAGAAGCGTATGTTGAAAATAGCTGGCTACAGCACTGTCATGTATACCTATGTTCACGGTTCGGAATAAGTAATTAGGCGGGTTGAGTCGTATATTTGCACATCGTGAAAAAAGCGCAAAAGGATCAAGACCAAAAAAAAAAAAAAGAAATGACCGAAGGACAAGCGCTGACTAACTGATATTCATTGGAATCTGTACATAGCACTGTGTTCGCGCAAGCAAAGAACGCATTGTAGGCTTAAATTTCCACTTATTTCTTATTTGTTTTCCACTCCACGTGCTAACCAAGATCCAGCAAATGAATCTCACTGTTGGTTAGAGTCAGTGAAAATTACCTCACGCACGATGTTGCTTTTTTTATTATGTAGAGTTTTTTTTTTTTTTTTAACATTTGCTCTAGGTGTTCAAACAATACGGCGGTGTTGGAGGCCCACGGTTTGCACCCGTAACCTTTACAATGTTTCGCTAAATGGGAATATGCAATCCTTTTCAAGGAGCTGTGGTGTTCTTGGAGGCAGAGTTCAAACATCGCCCCGTTTGCACAATATAGGAGCGCCTGCAGGAGAAAGGGATAATGTAGACCGTGCCTTTTACGCAGGTGTCGAATTTGATGCTGTGCTCGACGTTGCATCTATTACAATCCGCTCGCTTCTCTTTGTTTTCGTGTCTGTTCACCACGGAGCATAATCGGCTTAGTTTGTTGCGGGCAGAACAAACCACGTCCACTAAGTATATAAATTATACATTTGTAAGTCCATGGGACATGCGGTGAACATGTGGAACAACCGAAACCTTCTTCTTTTTCTCCTTCAACTGTTGACCTCAAGGTGAACCGGCTTTAACATTTTTTCACTAATGTTCGCATGCTCCAAGAAAAACTGAGTCTGGAAACCCTGCATTTCTGATTGTTTTAATCTGCAAGTTGAAATGTATGTTCTTCTTGTGCGTACACGGCTTAATTAATGCAAAGAGAAGAAAGCGGATCGCAAAGAATGCAACGTCATGCCCCGTGTCAAGTTCGGTACCTGCGTAAAAGGCGCGGTTTACATGAATGCCTTTTTCTGCGGGCGCTTCTATACTGTTCAATAGGGTCGATGTTTGAACATCCGCCTCAGAGAAAACCACAGCTCCTTGAAAAGGAATGCATACTCCCATTTAGCGAGGCACTGTCGAGATTGCGGGTGCTAACCGCGGTTCTCCAACACCACCGTACTGTTTGAACAAACATGTAGAGAAATGAAGGAAACCTACTACATAACAAAAAGCACACCCTCGTGCGTGAGCCAACCTTCACTCACCCTAACGAACAGTGAGATTTATTTTCTGGATCTTGATTAGTACGTGGAGTGGGAAGCGAAGAATAAAAAAGCGGTAAAATTCACGGTGCGTACTTTGCCTGCGCGAACACATTGCCATTTGCACAATCCAATAAAAAAACAGTTGTTAGTCAGCGCTTTTCCTTGTAGTCTTTCATTTCTGTCCTTATCCCTTCCGCGCAGTTGTTCACGATGAACGCATACCAACTTGCCGAAATGTCCATCGTAAATTTGTAGGCGGATGTCGGAACACTGGCTGGTTACAATAAATAAAAACGCTATGAAGCATTCTCAGAACACAGCAGTCTTGAATGTTTTAATCTAAAAACCCTAATGACAGTAATTTAAAACGAATACTAAATTTCATTGTTTAGAAAACTCACAGCGACAATTATCTCGCACCTTGTGTCCGCTGGAAGCATGAGCTAGCCGCACAAACAAATTTCGCGTACCTCCCACAGTTCCATTTTGTTTTAATCGTGTAAGGCCTAAATTTGAACACCCACTATATTATTTTCGATATGCATGGTATAAACGAAATAGACAGTTACTGAAAATGAAAATTTAACTCTAATATCAAGCTCTTTTTTTTTTCTACTCTACAATTCACCTATACTTACAGGTTCGAAAACGTTTTGCCCAAAAGTTTGGTAAATTTTTCAACAGCAAAACAAAAGAACTAGGATGAAAAAAAAATTGAAGGCACTCCGGTTATCTTAAACCTTCTATTTACCGCACCTTCTTACCAGGGCGTTTTCTACGAGGTTGTTTCTCCAGTCAACGCCAAATATGCTTCAATCGTTTAAATCAGTTCACTTGTGACCGGTGTGCGAGAAACAATGACCGTCCGCGAAAGGCTGTTGTAGTTATTTGTGGATTGCTGGTGTGTCTGGTGCTGATAATCATACAATACTTCGTGCATGAAGAAAGCGTTTTGTCGCAAAGAGGTGTGTTTGAATGGATACAAAAGTTCAAGGATGGACGCACAAGTGCTAGCCATAGAAAAAGAGCCGGAAGCCGGTCGTCGTCCAAGACTAATGAGGACGTTGAACTTGCACGCGAACTGGTTCTGTTGATTTACGAGTGACAGTAGATGATGTGAAGAATCGTTAGCAAATGAGTCAAGGCTTTTCAATATTGCATGCAAGGGTTAAATTTGGAATGGTTTAGATTAAAATTTATTCTTGAGCCAGAAATCGAATAATTTTGAACCATCCTCGTATATTTATGCAAGAAATATCAAATCCACCCAACGATTCAAATAAATAACTTAAAAAAGACGTAACCCCACCTGCCAATTTATACAAAATTCCGCCAAAACAGGAACAAATTATTACTTCAAAGATACACGCCATTAAACAAAAAAGTTAATTTTTAACCACGTTTTTAATGTTTATTGTGCGCACGGGCAGACCCTTTAAAAGGACAATAAACAAGAACCAAAATTTTATTTTATTGAAAAAGTAGTTAGGACACGCTTTAAAAACAAAAAAAAAAAGCCTCCAAAACGCATTTTGAGCGCAACAATTATGCCGCCATTCGCCATTCAGTTGGAGTAGCCCTGTTTTGTGCCCCGCCAATAAGAATCGTGCTTAATTAGCAAAGCATTTTGTCTCGCATCTCAGTGGTTGGAGAGACAATTGATGGGTGAAATGTTTCTTGTAAAATTGTTTCTTCCTGCCGTGGTAGTATTTTATTTCACATATAGGTTTATGTTTTGAAAAACAAGCCATATAGATAGATTCGTTTTGGTTTTTTAAAGTATTACGAGATTGCCTTTTCCGCTTGGGTTTCAAAGGATAATAAACATGGCTGCCGGCGTCTACGGTGAGCAGTTTCTCGCACCGCGTAACTCAATGAGTTCATCTATTTTCACGAGGGTAAGTTGTTTCGCGTTCACCGAGATGTTCGGAGGAAGATCTCAACCAACGTAGTTTGCAATAAAGAAATGTCAGAAGTACACTGCTTCGGAAGCGCTGTGCGGGAGTTTGTCTTCGTAGCGGGACTGGCTTAAGCCTAGCGTCCCACGTCAACTCCAGGGTGTACCCCCAAAAATAATTGCAGGATTATTTTACTGCAGAAATAAACTACCCATGAAAAAATGCTCATCCTCCGCCCAAATGTTGCCACACCGGTCCGATCAATTAGCCAAATTGTTCTTTTATTCAAAAGTTGCGCATGCATTTCTTAAATATCAATGGGAAAATGGCGCCCAATGAACGTTTTGTAATACGTGGAGCTGAATGGCGCCAGTACCGAAAGCGATCGTAAACGGGCCTCGCTTTCCCATTGAATTTTTCAAAAAATGCCCTTCAACTTTTGACTGAGGTACTAATAATAATAAATCGTTTATTGAGCCATTCGTTTATAACGAATGATTCTGACCCTTTGGCGTCTGTGTCCACAGCTTGCGCTACGTTTGGGCGGAGAATGAGTGTTCGGTGATGCGTAGTTTATTTTTACACTAAAAGAAGCACTGCAATATTTTTTTTGGTGCGTTTAAGGTGCTGGGGGGGGGGGCGGGTTGTTTCTTGCTTAATCTGGCTTGATTTCTTCGTTCGACCGTTTTGATGCGGCATGCATCGTGCACCGTCGTGATTCCAACATTAGCTAGAGTACTTAGAGGTAGCCTTCACAGGTAAGATGTTTGAACCATTTTGCTGGAAACAATAGGATGTTCGCCTTGCATCAGCTTTGTCCAGGTATGTTTCCGTCATTCTACTTCGAAAGGCTCGTATACTGTTTATTAAACTCTTGGTTAGTGTCCTATTTTTCGCTTACTCTCTTATGTTTTGTGCAGTACACCTGGCTTGCTAGAGCGAATATATTGAGGTGGAGTTTGTAATTGTGCGTGTGCGTCATGGACGCTCATCCACCTTGCTCACGAACGCTGCTCAAGAAAACAACAGAAAAGCTGAAAGGACAGCGTATGTATTGTGTTGATAATTTTTTAGTCATTTCCGTTGCTTTTTGCCGCAGATCGCCAGACGCTGACAGGCACTTGTTCAGAACCGTGGCTCGTGCCTGATGAAACGCTAGGACGCCTATTTTATGGTCACGTCTTGCGAGTGTCGCGGACGATTTTAAACTGGAGCGGAGTAGTAGACGGACGCAGGGTATGGCGGACGCCGACGCGCCGCCATCAGTGGTGGGAAAGTATACAATGACGGAGGCTGCCGAGCGTCCGCTCGAGCGACTAGCAGAAGATGCCAGACGCCACAATAGACACACCGGACGTCGCGAAAGAGAGACACAACACTTGTTAGAGTGCTCGGTCAGGCAGTCAAGCTAGACCGAGTAGTAACGTGCAGGACACTGATCTGTTGGCGGGGCTTAAACTGGGGCGTGACCTCCACCTAAATTGCCTCTAATTGCCTAAATATTCCACAAATTTATTTTTTCGGTATGAAATTAAAAAAAAAAAAATACGTGTCACATATATGTAATTTCAAAACAAATATTTATTTCAGAGTTCGTTTAGATGCATATCAGCTTTTACGTTAGTTGCCGTCATTGTTTGTATACTCTAAAATTTAAAGCATACGAACAACGACGGCAACTGACGTAAAACACGATATGCAACGTGTGATACGTGAGTCCTCATCTTGACTAAAACCCTCTGCTCCTTGGCTCTCCTCCTTTGACTACTCTTGCGCAGCTACCACTGCAACACAACTTCTTAATTGATGGCAAAGTGTTCTATCTAAAACTAATCTTTAGAAACCTCGAGGCAATACTGCACAATTATTTCTTCAGTTTTTTAAACCGTAATCTTTATTACGGAATTCTGCAAGGAACTCTTTTGCTCAGTTGATCTGACCAGATGACGTCCGAATGTCACGTGGAGTCTTTGTGTTACGTAATGTCACGTAATATGGTGTTTTCTTGTGACGTCATGGTGATACATGACGTTGGATTGTGACGCAACGTGAAATCACAATTTTCCTGCTAGGGGTAAGATATATCCGCTACGTTCGGACAGAAGGTACTCCTAAGTAAAAAAAACCTAACTTACTGTTGTTGCACCTTAATTATATTTGACGGATTCTCCAAGCCACGCGAGGTTTTGCAGGGTCAGAAGGTGGCCACAATGACGTCAAGCTACGCTAAGCTTTAGCAAACGATTTCAGCGCCTCGATAAAGAGCCCTCATGGACAACTTTACAATTGTTTTTTTTTTTCTTATATACGTTGAAAGCGATACCAGAAGAAACTTTTTCTGTACATTTTTTTTGTTCATTTACCCTCTCACGCTACCAGAAACCTTTTTGCCAACCTCTCATTACCCAGTGGACGCTGAGTGTACAAACTCTAAACTCTTCTGGAATTAAACTCTTGAACGGGGAAGACGATAGGCGCTAAAGGGACACTATAATGCTACTCTCATGGTGTCGACACTATTTTCCCCTATTGTCCTACGCTGCCAAAACGGTCATTCGGGCGTTCGCGTTACATGAAATTTATCTAAGTGCCAGCGCTTTGTGGGCGCCGTCATTTTATCGTTTAGAACCGTACGAGTATTCGAAAATGCGTGTGAGTTGTACGTCAGGCTAATTTTGGCACTTTGATTATCTCGTTTGTATGGACGTTACATGACCTTGTTTACGGAGGAAAGGGGAAAAGGGGGACCGAGGTTTGAGTCAACACTCCTTATGGCCCGTTAACACTTGCGGATTATCGGGCGGATGAACGCGGGCGGAAAGTAAATTTTGGGGCCGGCTGTCAAAAGGGGCTCGTCGCTGGCGGAAAATCGAGATATGGGTCCCGCACAGATCCAGATTTTCCGCCATCCAAGAGTCGATTTCGCCACCCGGATCCAAAATTCACTTTTTCGCCTGCGCGGATCCGTCCACAAATCCGCAAGTGTAAACGCGCCATTAGTATTTCAGGCGCTACCCTTTAAGGTGCATCCACACAACGATCCAGTCCACAGTACGATTGGTCACGTGACGACAAGCGCGCAGATCACCCGGCTGGAGGGAGCATCGACACGACGGACCAGAGGAGCAGACGACAGAGCGGGCGGACCTGTCTCACTCTCGACGCCACTGCTCCCTCAAACGTCAGCAGCGCACTGTTCCGAGGCTATAGTTGTCAATATGTAATTCAAACGCAAGCTGCGTTTGGCCACAAGGGCCCTGGTGTCGTTGTCAACTAACGAGGAAGAGGACTTGCGCCCACCGAAAAGTTCCCGTTGAATGGAAACCTGGATGTACAGTAAAGATCGAGGCATGTATAATTAACTCTTCAAGGAGCCGATGGTCTCTGACAGGAACGAATAATCTCCGGCTGCTGCGCGTAACTCACAAACAATACATTGAACCTCTGTCGCTCGTGGGGCCAATGATCACGCAACAAGGAACCTGGATGTGCCGACCGATCACGCCAGCAACAAAAATTTAAGTTACACTCCGCTTTCTCCACGCCAATAAATAGTGCTGTTGTTTTGAGTAACGGCCTTGGAGGCTGCCTGTAAGACCATGTTCATTCAATTATTCTAAAAGGACTGCGATCCGCCGCCAGAATCCACGAGGGAAATTGCTGCTGAAGTTACCGCGCTGCTTGGTCCGCAGCCGGGCAAGAAACCACGCAAAACGATGACGTGAGGTCACTTGATGCGCTGTTCGCGGGCCAAAACAGCAGTTTTGTCCGCCGTATGGATACAGTGGCTTTTTCACATCTTTTCTTACGTTTATCTTCGCAAGTGTTTTCCCCTCCTGTGAGAGGGCAGGAAATAACGAGTTGTTAGTTTGCGCTTCTCGAATTCGTGTCGTTATTCCCTTGACTCAGTTTTCTCTTCGTACCCCAGCATCGCAGTTTAAAACCAATGATAAACAACCAACTGGCCACAACCCAAGCTTTGTTGGACAGAGGCGTGTTTAGCTCAGCCTCCGACACCCTCTCCTCGCTCTTTCCCTCAATGCCAGGCGATGTGACGTCTATAAAAACGCGGCAATCAGAGTTCCGAACTTGGCTTGTCGAATGACTCCACAAGCGTTTCCAAATACACAAACCGGACGGGCGCCGCTTGCGACGGTTATCTTTTTAATAAGCAACGTTTTAAGCGCTGCGTATGGCGCACGGAGTCAATTGCTGTATTGCATCGCTCTATCGAGAATTGTTAAAAAAAAGGACCACACGAATGCGCGCGGCATACATATTAGAAACAGCGGAAAAGAACGGGACAAAAACAAAAGGAGCACAGGCGACAGCGTCGGTCCTGTGAGCTCCCTCAACGTTTGGCCGTCCTTTTCCGCTGTTTTAATAATGTCGTTCAACAACCAACTAGTCCAGCAATCCACCCTTTCACAGCTCGGTGTATACGTCGTCAGGCACGTCGGCAAAAGCTGGTGTCAAATGGCACCGATAATTTTACGCATCATGTGGCTGAGGTGTCGTCATTCTAAAGCATAGCTTGTATGGTGACTTTAGGATTCACAAACCTTTAACCCTGGTTGTAATCGTTCCATTGATTAGGTCGGCAAGCTGCAACCTGTAGAAACGAGAGACAAAGTTTGATTGTTGGTGTACACGCTACAAGAATGGTTTTCAAATGCGGAGCAAATGTGCGCCTTCGTTTTGACAACGTACAGAATACAAAATCGCATAATTATCTTCCCCCTACAGCGCAGCAGCCGTAACGCGCTTGATGTAGAGAACCTATATTATAGAGAGTTACGAACTGCTCGATCGAGGTCACGTGTTTAATGGGCAGCGTTTGCAATAAGAGCTGCGAGCAGGCGCCAAAAGCTTCGATCGTCTGCAAAGGTATCTGCCGTCCAGCCTGCTTTCCTCCTCGTCACGCAACACGCGCATGCGCACTTGCGATCAAGGGGTCGTACACCGAGGGATCGTGCGCTACCTCATCACCAACTGGCTATTTCTGCCACCCCATCGCCGTCACCCCCTGCACAAGCACCTCACTAATGCCTAGACGCGCTATCAGTCCCTCTCCCTCTCCCTCGCCTTACCACCCTTCTCGCCGCACTGCCCACACTACACGCTCCACTACCGCAGCCGCTGAGCTGTGTATTAGTATTTTGGCCGAAAAGATAAGTCTCGCATCGACTGAAAACAAATCTCATTAGAGCTTAATTTTCAAAAGCGCAACTGCTGCTCTGTCAGTCGTAGCAAGCTTTGTGTGTGTCATTTGAATTTTTTGGTATGTTTCTCATCGCACTTGTGGAGAATAGTTATTTTCTGTGTGCTACGAAGTTACACGCACCGGGAACAGACTTTGTGCCGTGATGTTTTTTTTTGTATTTTGCCGCTTATATGTACAATAGTGCAAGAGGACCGTATTATGGTTGAGCAGCAAGCCGTACCTCGGAAAAACCGCGTATTGAGAACTACAAATTACGGTTGCTAAAACACTTAGATACAAAGTTCGCTACAAAATTTGTGATAAGCTGTTTATGAAAAGCAAGGGCTCATAACTCCTACATAGAAAGTGTATATGGAAAAAGATGAGTAAACGCTTGTAGGGCATAACTCAAAACGAAGGCAGCAATTCATCGGTAAAATTCTAAACGCGTACCCTAGGTGAATGCGCTTCAGTTGTTTTTTTTTTTAGAACTAAAATTGGAGACATATAAGTAAGCAACTGAATTCAAATTACTTCCACAACTGCTGCAACTTGTATGTCCAAAGGAACAAAGTCGTCACCACCCTATTGAAAATTTGTCTGCATTGCCCACCAGGATTTCTGAAATGTTTTGACGCACCCCTTAAAGGGACGGCGAAACAATTTTTCTAGTTTCTGTTGACACCGCTTAGAATCAATACCCGACGTTTAGAACCAACGAAACACGCGTTCGTTTTTCTCCCCACGCCATAAACGTTGCAGAAAAAATCAAGAAAACTGACAGCGTTCACCCATCAACTCGCAACCAGAACAAGCAGCTACGTGATCTGTAGCCGATTATATGCCTCCAATGTTGATCATAGCCACGTGCTGAGGTTGGCAAAGCACAGGACACGCACTGAGTTCTAGACATTTTAAGAGTTCTGCTTGTTGTCATTGTCGCGATTGGACACGAGACACTACTCGAATGCTTGTCGAGCTATTGATTATCACGAGCCCAATCAACCGCTCAAGCAATGCTCGGATTGAATCTATAAGCCGTATTCAAATACCGTCACTGGGGGACAATGCCGACACTGCGACCACCCTCACTAAGTCATCAAGTTCTGCGAAGGAGAGACTGAACGAAAATTCTCGATTCATCCTCAAAATTACAAAGCAACAAAGAGGGTTTTTGGGCAATTGCGTTGCGTGCGAGTATATTTGAATCTGGCTAGTGCCAGTAAACTTGTGTACAGTCAAAAACACTACAATTTAAGACCGTTGCACCGCAACTTTAAGTATTTTGACGGATTTGAGATGTCCGTCGAATTTATCTCAGGGGTCTGACGTACTCGTCAAGAGTTTCTGAAGGGTGTAAGAGAACCGTCAAAAATATTTAGTTGAATGTGGGGTTTGTCTTAATCCTTTCCGTCAAACCACAGCACCCATCAAGACCGTTTTGACGGGTCTGTGGGAGAAACCACGTGACACTACACGATATATGCGTCGGGGAAGTCACTTGGCCATTTTGTAACGAGCGGCCTCAACGAGTTGTGGAAATTAAGGAGACCTTCCCCCGTCCCTATCTTGTCGTGACCTCAGATAACGCGGCCCCATCGCTGTGTCTTGTTTTGTGTACGTGATTTGAGGGCTGGATAAGAGGCGCCCAAGGACGACAACTCCTCGCTCACGAGGGAGAGAGAATGCGTGGGGAAAATGGGTGCGGGACTTTTTCTGCTTGTTTGAAGGTAACCTGTTTTAGTCAGTCAAAATGCAGCCTTCGTCAGAAGCTAGTCGCCTGGTTTTTTTGTCCGGCAACGAGCACAAACTAAATGAGGAACAACGAGCGGACGCTCAGTGTAAGGTTTCCCGTCCCATGCGTGGGGCCTATCTTCTAGAGCAGCTGGGTTTACGGATCGAGGTCTCTCAGCGCCCTGTTTCTTTCGCATCTTCGTCCGTCCGGATTCAGAAGCATCATCGAGCGAAGAAGATGCCGGAGATGCCACCAAAAGGCCCCAAATCTGGTGGTCGAGACGTCGCTTGCCATGTTTAGTATAAGTGTCACGCTTGTTATTAGAGCTAGAAAGGGCCAAGTCTTCTCGATGAGGTGAGATCGGACGCAGGCTTAATATGTGATAGTCTGCTATTTCATGTTAGAGTCTATTAATAATCCGTGCTTCCTTTACAAATCTCTAGCTGCTATCCTTCCGTCAACTGACTGGCATTATGTATACCTGTGAAAGCATGGAAACAAAGAGGCCAATCTATAACTTGTTACGTACTTTGCGTTAAATTCAAACCTATATGTAATAAAAGTCTGTGAACGAAAGAAACTAGCTCAAGGAGAAAACTCAGATCACCTCATCTTCCTCACTGACGAGACCAACTAAAGCGTTCTAATATACATATGTATTTAGCTATATTGGCTTCTGCTTCGAAGGCATTTAACTTTAGTTGATTCTTAAACTACTTCAAGACTTTGGCAATGGAAAAAAAAAGGTTGAGTTACAGTCTGCAACAAGTAAAGTGAGGTGCCACGCTGGTGAGGACATCAGAGACAAGGCGTGGTGTATCAGTGTGGTGAGATTAACCCTGACACGCACATCTTACAAGACGAAAATACAATTTCACAAACCACACAGCTGACGCGATTTGCAAGCTAATAGACATGCTTGACAAACCTTCGGTAACATCTATGAAGATCAAAATGGCGTACCATGAAGCCGACATTTTGCTAAGAGCAAACGGAGGACGCAACAGACATAAGAAGAGAGGCCATCCCACTGATGTGCCTTACTTTCACCGCGTTTCCCACAAAACTAAATATGTTATGCTTTAAATGTCATACCTGGGTGGGGTACTAAATAAATCTGCCCGAAAATTATTTATCACCAGCACAAACAGGCGGCACTAGACATGCCCAAAAATTTGTGAATTTTTGAAGTGGAGCAAACGATGAAATTCGTATGACTTTGGCACACCGGCCTTGCTGGCCCCTGTGGAAAGGTCATTCCGAGGGAGCACGCACTGCCTTTGGGGTCATCACTGCACGACATTTTGTTGTTCAAGATCAATACGCCGATTGCATTCGCTTCCTTTCTCAAAGCGATCGAATTCCTGAAGGAGTTTAGTGATCGGCGAAATGCACATGCGTTTGATTCAGAAGTAATTGCAGCCATAGAACGCACGTGTCGCCGAAAGTCGTTAGACTTGTCGATGAGAGAGTTGCTGTCGGCAGTATATTATTTTGAATGGCTATCCCTTTTATTTACAACTGTATATTCCAGAACATAGGACATTTTATTACTGAAACTGTTGTAGTTGCAATTGTTTCTCTCCGCGTCTCCGGTTTATTGTTGCCAAGAATTCACCAGCTCACATCCGCCCTTAATTTACTTTCATCTTGTCTTTTTTTTGTTTAGTTTTTATATTATTACCGAAGTGTCTTGTTAATTTTCATCTGAACTATTTTCTTCCTTCCATTTATTTTTTTTTCGAAGTTTATTATTTTTTGTGTTGCGGATCACAACATCATTTATATTATGTTCTTGTATTTTTTTCCACCAAAAAAGAGGTCGCTAGTTAGCGCTTGTCCTATCTAATATTTAGTGTGTCCTCGTCATTTACGCTTTCTGTATGTTCAATGTTGAGGCAAAACGCCCATCAAACAGTTGCTTCCTCTGGTTGACGCTTTTCATATTTACATCTATGTGTATCGGGCACCGAAAGGACATGTGAACATGAGATTGCATATAATTACTTACCCTGTCACCAATAATACTATGTCCGCCGGTTCGTATTGGTATCTATTTGCAAAGCGTGGGAGCGTTTCTTTGGATGACGTGTACAATTGGTACGGATTACCGGGGTCATCTGGATCCACCCCAGAAATGGTCCAGAGAGCGGACGTCTACTTGAAAATGAAACATCAAGCGTTACCTAATTTGGAACGACTTGTATAAAATATAAAGATAACGTCTTGATAATCAACTTACCGAACCTACCATTACTTCTGTTATAAGAAAAAATACTCTCGGGTTTTTCGAGTTTTGATATCTCAAGTTCACCTTGAAGAAACAAAAGTTAAAGCATTGTAGCATGAAGCGAGCTTCCACTGCAATACGCAGTCTTTCTCAAATATGAACATAAGTGTTGTTTTGATGCCTCCAGTCCCTATTTATTTGATTATTTTTTTTAATTTGTAATGCTTACTTAAAATATCTGTATCGAAACCGAATACGTGACAAAAACAACAAGTTGCCTCTTTCTTGGAGCGCAGTCGTATGCATTCCTTTGCCAGCGACTTCATAACCCTTGCGAAAAAATCAGCAACGTGGCTTTCGGCTTTTAATGTTTCCAAGGACAGTCGGCTTGGTAATAAAATATATTGCTCAAACGATCGACACCCTAAATGGGGAAATATCCACACGCCATGCTGGGTTGTAGAGAAGATAGCAAGCGCCAGAGTAGTCAAACCTAGAGTAACTATCAAACCGTTCTTAAATTCCCTTACTGCTGCTCTAAGTGTCGTCCCTTTTGCCTCCCGGGCTATCAGTCGTTTCTGATAATCTTTGTTTACTAATGGCTGTGCCTTGTATAGCCAGGTTGCGTTTTAGAAAGAGTGAATTGCCTTTTGCACGCCGTTCTTACTTTGGGATCATCATGGTTTCATGGAAACATGTAATTATAATTTCATCAAACATTCATTTGGGAAAAACAAAGATAACCACAATCTATGCAATGAACAAAGGGTTTTATATTTCCACTCAGTAAATACGAAATAAATGTCGCACGCGTGATCACGAGAATATTAAAAATGTGATATGGAGCTCTATTGTCACTTCATTTTAATATATATATATATATATATATATATATACTATATATATATATATATATATATATATACATGATGTTTCACGGAAGGTGGACAAATTCGATATTGCGGAAACTACGCGTCGCAACAAAAAAAAGGCGAGCTGCTCACAGTACGGCCCGAGAATTGGCCATCCGAGGCCGCACGACAACCTCTCACGATGAGCAGCTCGAATCCCTTCGTCGTTCAGGTAGGGACCGGATGGTGTCCTACAAGGAAGTCCTACAATACTACAGACAGGGCAGGGAGCATTACCCCGCCGCTCAGAAAAACTTAGATAAAAAACAATCAGTTACTTGGCGCCTTTTACAAAGTCACACATTCCCAAACCCAGTGACATATAGTCATCTGCATCCGGGACATTATACAGCAGATTGTAAATTATGCGCAGGTAGGGCCAATCTTCACCACATCATGTGGGCGTACCCCCTGATAAGTACCCAAAAACGCACCAGCTCATTACCTCCCCTTCCCATTGCCACCTTACAGCAGTGGGAGACTGCACTGCTTAGCCCAGACCCGGATCTCCAACTTCGGGTCGTCCAGATGGCCAAAGACGCCGCCAAAGCCCAAGGCCTGGCCACCGCCTGAGGAAGAAGAGGACGGGCCCTCCCACTCCCCTCCCCCCTAAACCTCATCTCGGAAAAAATGAAGTTTTACTACTACTACTACTACTACTCACTATACAAAACCAGACAGAAATTGCGATATTCCCTCAAATCTTCGGGACTTTGTATTTCCGGCCATACTGCATTTTAATGTATTCCGTTATGCCAAAAAAAAAAAAAATGCTTTTAAAACAGTTTCTGATATTTAGCAAACTTGATTGCAAACTTGGACCACACTTTAGTCTTCTAAGTCTTGAAGATGTGGAATGGAGTTTCAGTCTGTCACTGTCACGTTCCTTGAGAG